>JAKCPI010018028.1:0-23452 GCA_023213315.1 Euborellia annulipes | reverse complement strand
TTTTTTTTTCAAATAGTGTTTGTTGTAATTTGAAGGCTTTAAAAAATCTGGTGTGACGGGTTTTATTACTAAATAGAGGCTCAATTGATTGGTTGCATCCTCTTCTCTTGCAAGTCGCACTCTTCTTCAAGACAAAATTGTTACACAGTAACTTTATAAAAAATATTCGATTGCTAATTCAGACGAGTATTTATTCAAATTAAATTGACTTTGCTTCTTTGTCTAGGAGGGATGTTCAAAAAATGATAAAAACGTTGTTTTTATTTTAAAGTTAGTTACAAGTATCAGTTTCGATGCAATCATCATCGTCAGGACTTAAAATTTTAATAATACATTCAAATAATATCAATATTTTGCCTTATTACATTTAGATAAACATTTTTTGTATAATCAGTACATTATTAATACACAATTTTAAAATTTATTTTCAAAAATTCCAAATTAAAAATTAAATCACATCTAGTTATAATAACTAACTTTGAAATAAAAACAACGTTTTTGTAATTTTTTGACCAAACATCCGCCCTTGACGAAGAATCAGCAAAATCAATTTTTTTTAATTTTAATTTATCTCGACTGTTGGATTCCTCCATTCAGCATTGGCGATGTGTTTGTCACTCTCAAAATAAAATTAGAAAAAAAGTAAAGTAAAAATGGATGTTTGTTAATATTAATGAATTAATATAAAATCCCCACACGGACTGGTCCTACGAAAACAAATTACATTCATAAGGCTCTTATAATTAATCATATAAATTGTCTTCCGTTTATTAGGATTACCGTAAAAATATTAAGTTAATTATTACGTAAATTTATTATATATTTGAAAAGGTAGGTTAAACAAAAAAAAAAATTTACATACATATTCAAAATCTAACCTATTAACCTGTGAATGGATCATTTATTTCTCTCTACCCATGACAAATGTTTATTTACTTTTGGAAGAAAGATTTAAATATTTATATAAATGAAAATTATATCTCTAAAAGGATGTTTGTTACCCCTTTTCATGTCCTCCTCCTACCATTTGACCTACCCTAAAACCCTAAAGGGATGCTATACAATTCTATTTTATATTTTTCCCGTAGAATAAAAGCAGTCTTCTTCTTTTTGGAATTAAATTAAACGCATAGAAATTCATTATTTAAAAGAGAATTTTTTTGGCCTTCCATGTGACAATGCTAAATAATAACTAAAGTTTAATTTTATTATTTTTTTTTCTCTCTAATATAATAAATAATTTTTGTTAGCTTTGTAACCCAAGAGAAAGCAAAAAAAAGGGGTGGCTTTCTAATTGAATGGACCATTTCATCCCTATAAATATTTGTTGTTGTTTAAGAACGGAATAAAATGTTAAATAGAGATGAATAATAAATGACTTTAATTCTGATAGAGACTATTTATGTTAAGCACGCAAGCAAGGATTTGTTCTGAGAAGCTATTTAAGCTATTATGTCTATATTTGATTTAAAAGGAAATTTGTATTATAGATCTCAAAGGGGTTGTTTCATATGGTAATTTCAACTGAGAGAGAATAGACAGATTAAAAAATTTTAAACCCACCAGGGTCAATGTAATTAAACAAATACAGGTGTGAAGGGTATAAAAAAAAATTTGTATTGAAAGAAGTAATAAAAAACAAACACCCGGATATGTATTCTTTTAATCTTTTAATATTTATATTTGTCAGAGGCAAACTTCGAAGATTTGGTTCCACAGATTCTACAGAAGAATCAGGTGTTGCTTAGATCTCAAAATTCGAATAACATGTTCAATTTCCGGCCAATTGATTTCTTTTAAATTATTACTAAAGTCATATATAAATAAATAATACTTTTTATAAATAAATTAACCCGCTTCTGAAACAAGTTTTTGGGGATTAAGTCGAATACTAGAAAGGTTCTCTGTTTTTATAAAAATTAGTTTTTAAGATTTTAAAAGTGATAAGAGGGCCAGAATAAATTTTGTGACAACAAAAATTTGGGAGAAAATTTGATAAAAAATTGTCCGGAGTTTTTTACTCTTAATTTAAAATATCAATAAATGAAAATAAAATAAAAGTAGAAGAAAAATAAGGGGAAAAGTGGGGGGTACTTTTTTTTTATTTTCTCCATTATCCAGAGGGCATAGGAGTACTCAAGGGAAAACTTGAAAAAAAAATGTTATTAGTTGTTATTAATTTTAATCAAACCCCCACAAATGTCAATAATGATAGTTGCCAGTTGCGCCAGTTCGGATCTCAGGCAGTTCAATGAATTTACTTATATCATTTCGATATCAAATGGTATAAATAAATATACTGTACATGGGTCCAAAATATATATCATATTTAAATAAATTTGTTTCTTTTAAAAGTTTATATGGCCTATATTATGCATAAAGGAACCAAGCGCCATTACGATCGCAATTGTAGGGAAAAAGAAGATCTTCCTCTTTATTTAAATCACAACATTATTACTCGGTGCACTTTTTTGTATGAAACAAGGGAAAAAGTCATTGCCATTGGTTTGTTTACAATTGTGCAAATGAAATGTCCCATATCTCAGATTTAGGTTAATGGCCTTTGTTTCGTTTATGCATAACATCGTTCATGCCCTCGGGGTTTGGTATAGGGGTTATGCTAATCTCGTATACCAAAAGTCGCGGGTTCGGGCCCCAGGCAGTCCGATGATTTTATTTAAGCCATTTGGATACCAAATGGCTTAAATAAGAATGCCTGGACCCCTAATATGTATATTAATCTCTATAACGGATATCGTACAAGTCTTAAATGGCCTAAGTTGCCGAAAAGACTGTGTGTATGTGTGTGTGAATGAGAAAAAAGTGTGAGTGTTTAAAAAAAAATCTGGTGTGACTGGCGCACAGCACACAACTTTCTCTTACCTTCGGTAATCGAAAGTTGTGTTCTGTGCTTGTCACACAAGATTTTTTGTGTCGAGATATATTTAGTTTCCGAGAGTACGGTACATTCGATTTTCAAGATGTAAAATTTATAAGTATGGCAAAATGTTTATATTTTGTTACCATGGAAACCATTTCTCCTATCTTCCCTATGAAATACAAGAGTAAAGTGGTCTTCAGAAGATTTCAATCACAAAATGAGAATATACATTTTAAAGAGCAACTAAAAAATAGTTGATATATGAATTTTAAAAAAAATCGTTGGAGCAAATTTTGAGAAAATCGAAAAAATCTGAAAAAGTGCATCAGTAAAGTACTAGTACTTTTTGGTCGATTTTGTTCAAAAGCTTCGTGTCACGTCCCATGGGGGTGCCTAACTTAAATATAAAATTTCAACCTCCTAGCTCTTTTCGTTCTTGAGATATTTTGTTCACAGACACACACACACACACACACACACACACACACACACACACACACACACACACACACACACACACACACACACACACGACCATGTCGCGAAAACCACTTTTTTGGATTCAGGGGACCTCAAAACGTGAAGATCCATCAAAATCTCGACATCGAATTTTTGACATGAAACCAATACTTTCTCTCTCTATATATTAACATCTATATAGAGGTACGAGAAAGTAAAAACATCGTCCATATGTCTTAATATGTCAAAAGGACTTAAAAAAAAATATTAATCAATTTCTTTTTTTTGGCTAGTAGGGCTATTAAATATTTTGTATTTAATTATTTTTCTTAGGGTTATTAAAAGTTCATTTGCTAAAGGGTATTATCGTTGATTGGAAAGATTAAGTTAATTTATTTAAGAGCTTATGAAATGAAGCCAATTTAGAAGTTTGAAAATATCTAAAGGCAAATATATGGAAAATTAAAAAAATAAAAATTATTTTAACAAGATTTAACTTCCATTGGAGTGAGTATAAGATTGGAGGATGAAGAAGAGAGATCAAAGAGGGAATCCTTTAATCTTGAAATTGGTTTCGTTTAGTTTAGGTGAAGTGTCTCATGTCAATCAGTGTCTAAGTCCATAATTGAATGAGCGCATCGATGGTTGCTCAGCTCAGCTTGGGGAATGTGTGCACCTGCTGTGTGGCACAACCCAGGATTGTTTGGTTGTAACAGTCCGTGACAGGCACCCCTGTCTCAAAATGCCCCCACCTCATATGTGGCACCAGTGCAAGTTAACCTGATTATAGAAGCCACTATAGGGTGTTCAATAGCCAAGTGTTTTAGTTGACACCGTTCTATAAATAAAACTAGAGGGTTGAGTTTGGAAAGTCAAAATCAATGTTGAAAAAAGTTTGGTTAATTCATTTATCTTGGTTCGACAACTCTTCTCTGGTTACGAGAGTGACGTAACAATCTTTTGAAAATAAAATTAATTAAGAGAGATTTAGGAGTCTTGTTAAAATAAATACTGGTAATACTTGATCTTAGATCACTTTGGAAGGCATTTTTATAATTATAATTGATTATAAATATAAATTGATTAGAAAATTACATTTTATAAGAAACGCAATTGAAAATTATATATTTGTATCTAATTATCACAGAAAATCATATCTTACCTAATTATGCTAAACTAATGTAGATTTAAAATTGAATATTTTAAAGATAATAAAACAATTTATTAAAACCCATTAAAAATAAGGTAATTTTTAAATAATTATTTTTTTTTTTCATTTACGTGTAGCACATTTGAAACATCCTGTATGAAATTGCAGATGTTACCTCTAGTGAGAAGAATTACTAAATACTAGCCCAACCAACCAAGGACATTTATTTTTATTTTGTTGGTGTGTAATTCGGATTTTATTAAATTTTAAAACAAGATATAAAAAATAATAATGGTTTTTAACCAATGTCACCTATAAACGTGTATTTATTACTTATGAAATTTTATAGTAATAGAAATTTATTATTTGATTCGAGTATGTTCCAAGATTTAAAAAAAATATTTGATTCCAGAGCGATTAATTGAGAAATAATAAATTGGAAGAAATATAGGCGAACTGAAATCATCTAAAATTTTTTATAGAGAAATGATCTGAATGACATCAGATGCCGAAAAGTCAGAAAAAACTATGGTATATTAAATAAAATAGTGACTGACATACATTATTTCCAAAATGGAAAATAAATGAAACTCCAATACTCCAATATAAAGAGTTAAGGAGTGCGGATAAACGAAAGGGGAACAGGAAACGATCCCTGTGATCCGAAAGTATCAAATTACTCCTTTTTACTTTCTCTTACCTCTATATATATGTTAATATATATAGAAAGAAAGTATTGGATTCATGTCAAAAATTCGATGTCGAGATTTTTTTGATGAATATACACGTTTTGAGGTCCCCTGAATCCAAAAAAGTTTTCGCGACATGGTCTGTCTGTGTGTCAGTCTGTTTGTCTGGGTTCAGTTTAAAGCACATGAAGGAATTGAGCTAGGAGGTTGAAATTTTATATTTAAGTTAGACACCCCCTGGAGCGTGAAAATAAGCTTTTAAACAAAATGGGCCAAAGAGTACTAATACTTTACTGATGTACTTTTTCAGTTTTTTTTTTTTTTTTTTTGATTTTCTCAAAATTCGCTTCAACGATTTTGGTGAAAATTCAAAAATCAATTATTTTTTAAATTCTCTTTAAAATGTATATTCTCATTTTGCCATTGAAATCTTCTGAAGACCACTTTGCTCTTGTTCTTCATAGGAAGGATAGAAGAAATAGTTGCCATGGTAACAAAATATAAATATTTTCCCATACTTATAAATTTTACATCATAAATTCTAATATATCGGAGGAAACTAAATATATGTCGACACGAAAAATCTAGTGTGACAAGCACAGTACACAACTTTCGATTACCGAAGGTAAGAGAAAGTTGTGTACTGTGAATAGTTGACAAAATTATTTGTCCTTTCAAACAAATATTTTGACATGTATTTAATCTCTTTTGAAAAAAAAAAAAAAAAAAAAAAAAAACATTTACCCTTAAATAATAATAAATTCTATCAATATATATGTATTTCAATCTCTATCATACATTTAAAAGGTATTTGAATAGGGATTAAATTAAATCTTCTTACAAATAAATTTTTCATTAAAAAAAAAAAATTTCAAGTATATTTTGAATAGAATGGTTTTTCATTTCCTATCAACGATTGAAATAAAATCATTTAACGTGAATCAAATAGTTTATTCCTCCCTTGTTTCAAACATCAACTAGTATTCAAAAAAAAATCCGGGTAGCAAATAACACCCGTTGTTTGTTTGTTTGTACCGAATTTAAATCAGCGAACAATCTGTTATTGACTAAACAACGTAGATGAGCTTAAATTTAAAGTGGTGGGGGTGGGGGGGGGGGGGGCGAGGTTGTAGATTAATGGGCAAAAACTGCCATTGCAAATCGCTTAAAATTCACTCGTTAGATCGTGATAAATCACGGTGGCCCAATAAATATCGATTCTGGTCAGTTTAACTCCTATGACAAATGATGTTGGCATCGGTAATGACGTTTTGATGATGTCTTTGACGATATAACAGCAGATGGAGGAGAATGTATGACCATTCGGATATTGGTTTTGAAAACTATTTAAAATTTAATATTTTTACTTTTTTTTTCTTTTATATTATCTATATATACATATATATGATCAATTAAATTGATATAAATCTCGCCTGAATCAGCACATGAATATACAGTATATATGATCACTTTTTATTAATATTACAAAATTTTCATTTAATGAAAATGGAAATTTTCAACTGAAAATAACAATTGAAATTATTAATAAAAATATGAAAAAAAGATAATTGGTCTTTCTGCATCATAAATCATGTAAAGTGTGAAGAAAATTCTCAACGTTTGGTCCAAAAGTACTACTTCAAGCAAGACAAAATTTACACATTTGTATTTTAAATTAAGAATTGTATGTATGAAATAAAAGAGGACACAACAACAAATTAATTTCATTTAAGAGGATTAAAATTATCTTAAAATAATTTTATAAAATATAATTAATTTCTGTTTTTGTTAATTAATACATTTTCATGTAATAACGAACGTACAAAAACCAGCCTCTTATCTTAATTGTTTTTTAAATAAATTAGCAAAATTAAATTAAAATGAATACAGAGTGACCTTTCCCGGGGAGTAGGCTATAATCAAGGCTCTGGCTTCATTAGCCAAGGGCTAGTTTTATAAATTATTTACTTTAAAAGAAAGTAATTAAAAGTGAAATTTTTTAAGTATAAACATAGAGCATGGGAGAAATCCATAAAAATTATTGCCGTTAAATTTAAAACAAATTAAAAATGGTGAGAATAGGATGTATTTAAGGGAGACTAGGAGCGAAGGTGTTACGCATGTTTTTGCCGATAAGATAGCGTTATATGTCTTAAGACATATTACGAAAATTTGCCAAGAGATGTCAGAATAATAGCTAAAAATCTAATGCATTTGGATGATTTTCATTGATCTTTTAACAATAAATACTTTATAAATGTTATTATACATTATGTATCATTTATAAAAGCATAAAAATATATAAATATAGACCAGATATATGGGCTAATAGGGGATCTGATAATACCGGCTGTTAGACTAGCCTGCTTTCTTTTGCAAGAGTGCTGAACTATTTGGCAGTTAATTTTTAAATATATCATCTACAGTTACTATAATTTTTTCTTAATATGTGATTAATAATAATAATAAATTTGAAATTTAAAAGAACGTTTAGACGGCCACTCCTACTCCACCTTAAAATGAGAAATATTTTGAACTTTCACTTGCTTTTCCCATATTTCTAAGTTGGTGATCTATCCCTTATAATATAATTTAATTTAATTTATTAAATTTTAGCCAATATTTCCAGATTCAACTTATAACATCCCCAAAAATTTTATGTATGTAAGTAAAGTAGTTGCTATATTTATTGAAAGTGATAAATTAAAAAGTTTTCAAATAAATTTGGCATTGTACAAGATAAGTAGATAAAATTTGACTTGGAAAGCTCTTAAGATTGCTGCCATAATGGGTTCTACTTATATTTTAGATAGATAGATTCAAGAGGCTCCTCAAGAGGCAAGAGGTTTATTCAAGTGAATTTTTGCTAGAAAACATATCCAATTTCTAAATTAAGATTATAATATTTAAAATAAGAATTTATCAATGATCCCCCCTAATAAAAGATATCTGAAGTGGTGAAGAAAAAAATTAGAATAAAATATGGTTTTATTTTTAAGATGGGTTTTAAAAAGAGATAAATTATAATAAAACATACGTATATTAAAAATAGGGGGCTATCTTTTTAAGAAAGAGGAAATGAATAAAATATTTTATTAGAAGTGAAAAGCCATCACTCTTTCTCTTTAAATTATCTGACAATAAGCAAAATAATAATAATAATAATAATAACTATACTAAAAAAAGGGCCAAACAAAGTCCAAAATTAAAGAGAAAAATTTAATAATAAAATTTTGGGGTATAAATGTAAAAAAAAAAAAAAATCTCTGGACTAATCAATAAAAATTATTATTAAAAAAAAGGTTTAACAAATTTGATTCCTCTACAGATGGTTTTAAAAAAATACTAATAGTAACCAGTACTTTTAAAGAACAAATAATATTTTATTTTATTCTTCTTAAAAATAATAAATTTGAAAAATCTTTATAAAATATAGAAAGGAAAGTGAGGATAAAATATAAAAAACGTAGTAAATACATTTATAATTGATTGACGATTGATAAGGGAGCGTACAAGTATTACGTAACCCAATTTTTGAAGATTTTTGGATTTTTACCCCCCCCCCCCCCATGTAACGCGCCGAAACATTTTTCTGGACCCCCCCTCCTAGACGTTACGTAAAGCTCAAGTGGCCATTATTATCCAAAAGTCACAGTTATGTTGCGCAATCGCTAAAATACTAGTTACGTAACGCGTTGTTCAACCCCCCTCCCCCCCCCTTGTAACGCATGGTAACGTTTTACGAGACCCCCCTCCCCCCAAATTGCGTTACGTAATATTTGTACGCTCCCTAATTGGTAAGTGAAAAGAATCAAAGTAGTTTTTGTTTTATTAGAATAGGTCGAAAAAATTGGCGAGTTGGTTGGGTTGCCTAACTGTCAAAGAATAGGCGTTACCCTATGGGATAAAACAATTCAAGGCAACTTATCAAATCCAAATTTATCAAGTTTTATATAGTAAACCCCCCCCCCTCCTCTTATAAAATCCCTTTTCATTTTATATAGAGATTATTTTAAATAATTATTCATAACTCAAATTTTTTAAATATCCTTTCCGACTCTCCCTTACACACCAAAAAATTTACCGATATTTTAGAATTGAAAATAAATAAATAAATTAAAAATCTAAACATGGGAAAATATTTATATTTTTTACCATCAACTATTTCTCCTAATTTTTATTTTTTCTTATTTTAACGTAATTACTCATTAACTTATTTTTATTTGAAACAAAACCTGTCCGACTCTCACAAACATACACAAAAATTTCATCAAAACGTTCAGTCGTTTAGGAGGGTTCAGTCACATACACACGTACAAAAATTATATATAAATAATGGCTTCTCTTGAAAATAAAATCCTTCCTAGTAAAATTCCTCTCCCTTGAGAACCCACCACGTATTAGTTCCTGACTGATTACGAATAAATTTATGCAACCGATGGTAAAATTCAATTCGAACAAAACAAATTCATCCAATTCAATATACTGTATTTATTCAAATTAACGTGTCTTAATTGAAGATTGACTACAAGCGCTAGATTATTTTATCTATCAAATTTGAAAAAAAAGGGGATGATAAAAATTCATAAAACAAATCCCGTGTATTCAATATTAATATTTTATTCTTTTCTCAAAACCTAAACACACCGGCAAAAAATTAATTGAATATTATAATAATGAGTGAAATTGGATGCTGTTTTATGTTCAAATACTTTATATTCAGGTATATAATTAAACATTGGTTAAATATAGGATAATAAAAATATGGTTATTTAAAAAAAAAAAATGAAATAGGTAAAAATTTTTTTATTTAAATATCGATATCGGAACGTGTTTATACCCCTTGTAAATGTAAATAACATAAAAACCTATTGGCATATTTATATGAGTTCGAGCAAATGCCTCGTATTTTTTTTCCACTAGGGATAGTCTATAAATGCATCGATGGATGCTTTTAAGCACTCTCTACGCCTTCATTTTCTTTTCACAAATAAAAAATAAATAGAAATAAAAAAAAAAAGTGACTCGGAAGTTGAGAGGATAACGCATCTATTGATTGGCGGATTCTGATTAAACTGTCATGGATGGCAAAGGATGAAAAAGAGCAGGAATTCATAATGATCGAGAAAATCGACATTCCTGAGGTGACATCATTTTTTATTGAACTAAGGTATGATTTCATTGAATTTCATGGACAATGACAGTAAATTGGACTGAATTTATTCGTGAATTGGAATTTCTTCTCATTTAACTAATAGACATTCCTTTAATATTAAGTCAAAAAATTAAAAATGTATTAGTTTAAAAAATATTTCAAAATTAATTTTATGTTAGATTTATTGTATCTAAGATTATAAGAGGTTGAGGTTAATTTTGAAATAAAAATTATATACCAATTGTTAAAAGAAATAATAGGAAAGTGAAAAAAAAGAAATGGAATTCATTATTTAACACATTCACTGGATGATGAAGTGAGAAAAGTCAGATACACAAAGGAGAAAAAAAAAAAAAATAATAATAGGATTTTCGGCACAAATTCATTGTTCAATCTTCAATAGTCTTTTGTGAATGATAAAATATTTGATTCCTTGTCATGTGAATTAATTATTTCTAAAATTGTAGCAAACAAAAAAAAATCTGGTGTGACTGGTCTCACAGCACACAACTTTCTCTTAATTTCGGTAATCGAAAGTTGTGTTCTGTGCTTTCACACCAGATTTTTTGTGTCGACATATTTAGTTCCCGACAACACGATACATTCGAATTTCAAGATGTAAAATTTATCTCAGCCAAAAACATCGGAGATGCAAAAAGGGGCGCCTCGCATTATTTTTGCCTAGCGTTGAGGTGAAATCAAAAAAATGCGCCTCGCTTTTCTGATTTATATAAAAGCGAGGAAATATTTTCACTTAAATAAAACCCCTACAGAATTTTATTTGTTTCATATATCCTCGCTTTTATATAAATCAGAAAAGCGAGGCGCATTTTTTTGATTTCACCTCGACGCTAGGCAAAAATAATGCGAGGCGCCCCTTTTGCATCTCCGATGTTTTTTGCTGAGATTTCACTTCTTTTTGTGAAATATTACATGAAAATATTATTTATTAATTTTTGTTTATTAAATATTAAGTTATCCCATGAATAGATCTTTTAATATGCATTCCAAACAGTAAAAAATAAATACATCCTTTGGTATCCATTCGAAACGATAAACATAGGATTTCACCAAATTTTATAAAATTTTAGGATTTTTATTTTTGTTATGTTGGTAGGATGTAAATACATCGTTTGGTATTCATTCGAAACGATAAACATAGGATTTCACAAAATTTTATAAAATTTTAGGTTTTTTATTTTGTTATGTTGGTAGAATGTAAATACATCGTTTGGTATTCATTCGAAACGATAAACATAGGATTTCACCAAATTTTATAAAATTTTAGGTTTTTTATTTTTGTTATGTTGGTAGAATGTAAATACATCGTTTGGTATCCATTCGAAACGATAAACATACGATTTCACCAAATTTTATAAAATTTTAGGATTTTTATTTTTGTTATGTTGGTAGGATGTAAATACATCGTGTGGTATCTATTCGAAACGATAAACATAGGATTTCACCAAATTTTATAAAATTTTAGGATTTTTATTTTTGTTATGTTGGTAGGATGTAAATACATCGTTTGGTATCCATTCAAAACGATAAACATAGGATTTCCCTAAATTTTATAAAATTTTAGGTTTTTTATTTTTGTTATGTTGGTAGAATGTAAATACATCGTTTGGTATCCATTCGAAACGATAAACATAGGATTTCACCAAATTTTATAAAATTTTAGGTTTTTTATTTTTGTTATGTTGGTAGATTGTAAATACTTCGTTTGGTATTCATTCGAAACGATAAACATAGGATTTCACCAAATTTTATAAAATTTTAGGTTTTTTATTTATTTTATGTTGGTAGCACTCCTTCTTATCACGTTAATCTATTTCTATCTGAATGGATCTATCCTAAAAAATTTTTGTTCCATTAGGGATGAAAATTACTAATATTAATAGACATGTTCCTAGATGACGTCATCAGGGAGCAAAATAGAATTGTCTTTTGGCCATGTTAAAGATAGGACAAATTTGAAATTTTGAATACCTCTCAAAAAGTCACTTTTGATCCAAAATGAAATTTTATATCAAAGGTATCGGGTTTTTGATAGTACCTATTTGTATTTTAAATTTCATCCTAATCGGTCCAGCAGGGAAACCTGTAGCTTTGTCTAAAAATTTGAAAATTGAAGAAAAGAATGAAAAAAAAAGAAAAAAAAAGAAAAAAAAAAAAAAAGGAAAAATAAGAGACTAACTTTTGACCTTCCGAAATCGGCAAAATCTCAACTTTGAGCCTCTGCCATTCTGTTTGGCACTGGAATTTTTTTTTGAATTCGTGCTCAAAATAATCCTTATTTATTCTAGTTTAATATAAAAAAAATTTGGCTCCGATATCTTAAAAACTTTTTGAGATATTCGCCCAGAAAGAGAAAAGTTTCTCAAAAAAATTTTTTCACGTCCCTATCTTTTATTAAGGATTTAAAATCATTCTTGATAATATAGTCTAGGGACGACTCGTCCATCTAAATGCAATGGGCCATTGGCATCTATTGGAATATCAACTAAATGGTAGTATTAAGAGTTTCTTTGCTTTCTTTTGCTTTTCACATGCTCGGCGACGAGTCGCTCCCGCGACTCTTGATAAGTATGGGAAAATATTTATATTTTGTTACCATAGCAACCATTGGAGAAATTCCTATCTTTCCTATGAAGGACAAGAGTAAAGTGGTCTTCAGAATATTTCAATGGCAAAATGAGAATATACATTTTAAAGAGCATCTAAAAAATAATTGATTTTTGAATTTAAAAAAAATCGTTGGAGCAAATTTTGAGAAAATTGAAAAAATAACTGAAAAAGTATAACAGTAAAGTACTAGTACTTTTTAGTCGACTTTGATTGAAAGCTTATTTTCACGCCCTAGGTGGGTGTCTAACTTAAATATAAAATTTCAACCTCATAACTCAATTCCTTCATGTTTAAAATTGAACACGCACACACAGACATACAGGCAGACAGACCATGTTGAGAAAACAACCTTTTTGGATTCAGTGGACCTCAAAACGTATTTATCCATCAAAATCTCGAGATCGAATTTTTAACATAAATCCAATACTTTCTCTCTCTATATATATTAACATACATATAGAGGTAAGAGAAAGTAAAAATCTTGCGTGACAAGCTGAATATTGCGTTAAGCAACTTGCAATTACCAAAGTTAGGAGAATGATGGGTGCCGTGTGACCAAACCCAGCAGATTTTTTGGTCTTCCATTATAATTATATTTATATTGAAATATTTTTATAGTAAGTAGCCTACTGTTTCTGATTTAAAACCACATTCCCTAACTTTTAATTTTTTTTTTTTAACCCATAAGGGGTCTAACCCAGGGAAAATAAATTTGCTCTTATAAAAAAAATTGTGACAATCTATTATTTTCGTTCTAAATAGTATAACAAAAGGAAAATCACAGGAAACAGATTGAAAATTAGGGAATTAGGGAAATAAATTTAAGAGACTTATGCCGGGTTGCAAGAACGAATTTAACGGTTCGTTAAACGCTTTTTGTCGTTTAAACCTTCCGCTAAATAATTTTGGGTTGCAAGAACGTATTTAAAGGTGATTGGTTCGTAAAAGCTGTCAATAAACTAAATGCTGAAATTCGGACCTTAAAACTATAAAGTATCCACTAACCTGATTAGTTTCATTGAAATACATAAGAATTTGGTGACTATATTATCACTCTAGAGAGGTAATATATAAATGCATTAATTTAATTGAGTTTTCTTTAGTTTCTGAAACGTATTAAGCGATATTATTAATTGTTATAGATATTCATTCGATGAAGAGAAAAAGTGAGGTTATAGTATATTCCCAGTTTCTTTATAATTTATCATCTGACAGCCAGATCTACCAACGAATTTATTATTTTTATTTTACGATATTTAAATATTTTTTGTTTTTTAACCTAATATTAACAATTAAAATTTAAAGAATACAAATATAATTACTATTTTTATTCATTTTATAATTTTGGTACTATTATAAATTATACAATTTGACAATGCGCCCTTGCGGCCAACATGGCCAACTACATAGAAAGCTGTCATTTTCGCGGGCCCAATCGTTTTGCATCTATCTATATATCTTAACAGTAGGGAATAGTTAACGGTTCCTTTAAAGTTGCTTTAGGAACAGCCTATAATTTTAAAGCCCAAAGCGATGTTTACTAACAGACTTTTAAATGTTTACAGAACTGTTTTCTTGCAACCCGGCATTAGTGTAATGGGTTTGAGAAATAGCAGAGATTAGAAAAGAGAACAATAATTTCTCACTAACGAACTTTGTGAAAAAAAAGACATGTGGGTTTGTTAGATTTTCTTCGTCAAAGTAGGTGAAAAGTAAGATTAGTTTAGAAGGCCTATAAAAAAAGAAAAACTAGTAGGCTTTATGTTAGAGCTTTAAATTTCTTTATTTTTTAATCTTATCTAATTGCAAAGGTCCGTTCTGAGGACCTCCTGGAAAGGAAGAATTTTATGGGATTAACTGACATTGGTCAACAATTAAGAGGGGATGTAAGACGACAAGAAACAAAAAGATGCAAACTTTAACTCATACAGTACTACTTCCATGATTAACAAGGAGATGGTTTAGATTTAAATTTTTATTTAATGAATGTAGTTTTTTTCTGATATCGAAAAAAATAAAATTCAATCTTTATAAAAAATTTCATGTGACTAATGAAGATATTAACTTTATCAAAGGACGCTCTTTTTTAACTAGAAAAAAATGATTAAGGTAGAACCTGAGTGAAGTGAAATGAAAGACCGCCCTTTTCTATCATGCCATCTGACAATTCATTCATTTATTTGAAACATTTCAATTGATTCAAATTGTCCGTTAAAAAAAAAAAGTCTCCCTAGTCCATTAGTGATTGAACGCAATGAGGCATAAAAGACACCCTGTGATAGACGAGACGACACAAGGATAAGGAAATAACGCTCTGAATCTTTACCACCACTACCAACCATGTCGTCGTGTCGAGGAATGCAATAATCCACGTTTTCTTAAAACATCCCGAGGGATATTTCGACCACAAGAGTATGTGAGCTATGTGAGTAAACTCCCGGTGTTTATATGTGAACTTGACAACAACGTGAGTGGGTGGGGTGAAATATTCCTTCAAGCGTTGAAGGGTCACCGTCACAATGGTTCACAACCGTACCATGCAAAATATTTGTCTTGTTTCACATAGCTCTATAGACCATGAATGGCATTTCAAACAGAATCAGTCACCAAAGAGGAGGATGTATGAAATTCTAATGTAACCCAATAAAATAACGATTTTTATTCAAATATATTCACTCAATGATAAATAAGAAATGCGAATAATTTAATACTGTATCCTATTCAGAGATTCGAATTGAAATTCCTTTTATTATTCCATTTATGTTTTGTGACGAAATTTCATTTTTTTTTTTTTTTTTTTTTTTTTAATTATTATTCACTTCATTTTCTCTTTAAAAATAGAAATAAAACATAAATTGAAAACTACCTTTCTCTATAAATTTCTAAAAATGTTTCCCTGGTAAATTATTAAGTTTGTATTTGTGCGTAGTTCATGATTATAATCAATTTTCGTTTTCGGTTCATTGCTCCTGGTTTCCCCTATGGGTGTATAATTATTAAATACTTTAGAAATTGAATAATAGAGTCGCAAGGATTTTGAAACATATCGTATATATTGTTTAGAAACTAAAATTTTTTTTTTAGAACGAAGCTTCTATAAATAGGATGCATAAAAAATTTTCCAGTTTGCTACTCGAGGATTATCATGCAAGAGAACACTTGTTTTTTATCATATCAAGCATTCCACCCCAATAATAGTGCATTAGGGTGCTTAGGAAAGGAAAATAAGAAAAATTCATCCATTATAAACTCATATGATTTAAAATTTTAAATCATTCCGTCAATTTACTAATAGTAGCTACCATGGGCGTAGCCAGGGGGGAGGCAGGGGGGCCGTTGCCCCCCCTGGCTTGTCCTAAAAATTAAAAAAACAAACAAATATATTTTTCTCATAGGGAATTTTTTTTTAACGCCACAATCCATTACATTAATTTAATTTTTTTTTTATCTAAATAAATAATTAATAATCTATGTTTATATTAATTGCAACCCCCCTCCTCTCGCCCTAACGAGGCCCCCCCCCCCCAACAAGATGTCTGGTAGCCCATGGTAGCTACAATAATATCCAAGTTTACAGTCAAGGGAATTCGGGAAAGAGACAAACAATAGCGAAATATATATTTTTTTTTTACCAATTTAAAAGAATATATGAGAGGAGAGTTAAATAAAAATGAAAATTACTTTTTATTGAATTTTCTAAAAGACTTTCCCTACATAAACATTGGGCTATAACAAAAATGAAATTACAGCTCTTGATTAAAAGAGGAGGGGGGGGGGGTTTAAATTTTAAAAGACGAAAATGAAATTTCAATTTCCAGTCAATCAATTTCAACCAAAAACTAATCACATCTACAAAATTAGTAAATTAAATATGAATTTTGATGTTGAAACTGAGAGTAGATTTTGATTTATTGAACGTAACGATAGGATTTTAATCAAACACATTTATATACATTTCAATCTCATAATAATGGAACGATAAATACTGTTTAAAACAAATATTTTCTTCTAAAAAAAAAAAGAGGATTGAGTCGAATAATATTCACCCGGAAGATATTCGATTCCCGTAATAAATAACGGTGAAATTTATTTTTGCTCTGGATTAATTATATTGTCTCTAGGAGTAACTTTTTTTAAATCAAGGATCAATATTTGGAATTAAATCAGCTTTAGACAACAAAAACAAGGGATGAAGTTAGGCTAAGCCAAAAGAAACTTCTATAGATATCTTATTATTAAATAAATGGATTACTCGCTTTTTTTTCAGCGTCATGCATTTGGTAAATAATATAATGAGATTCTATTTTTATAAAAAAAAGTCAATAATCAATTCGACGATGTACCTAATTTTTCTTTGTATAGAAATGTTTAGTGTATCCTTTCAATTGAACAGATCTTTTACTTTCTCTTACCTCTATATAGGTTAATATATATAGTGAGAAAGTATTGGATTCATTTCAAAAATTTGATGTCGAGATTTTGATGGATATACACGTTTAGAGGTCCGCTGAATCCAAAAAAAGTGGTTTTCGCGACATGGTCTGTCTGTGAACAAAATATCACAGAAACTAAAAGAGTTATGAGGTTGAAATTTTATATTCAAATTAGGCACCCCCCTCTCCCCCCAAGGGGAGAAAATAAGCTTTTAAACAAAATCGGCCAAAAATTACTAGTACTTTACTGATGTCTTTTTTAGTTTTTATTGATTTTCTCAAAATTCGCTCTAATGATTTTGATTAAAGAGAAAAGAAAACGCTTTATTTTCAGCAATTGTTTTTATTTCGTTAGTAAGGCAATATTTCCATATATTTCGGATATATATATATATCAATATATATATATATATATATATATATATATATATAATACAAAAGACCCAATTAAAAAAGGACAAAAAAGCAATGTCATATACCAGATAAATTGCAAAGGGTGTAATAAAATTTACATAGGTAACACAAAAAGGGAGATATCGGTTCGTATATCAGAGCATAAAAACTCTGTAGATAAAAATTATAAAAACCAAACAGCCTTAGTCAAACATTCCAAAATTGAAAAGCATAGCTTTGATTTTGATAACTACGTGGTTTTGGATTTTGAGGAAAATTGGATGAAGCGATATTTCAAAGAAAGTTGTTTCATTCAAAAAAACATCAATAGGACAGTGAATTTTAGGGTTGACACTGAAAACCTCATAAACGGTTATAAAATTCTATTGAAAGACTGAACCACCGAAATGTCGTATCAAAACGTCATTCTCAATTTTTATTAAAACAAATTCGATTAAATGAATAGAGATATATTTTCCTTGTCTGACAATTTTTACTAAAGCTTTTGTATGTATTTTTTAAAAATAGAAATAATTCCTAGATTAATTTATATTATCATAGATTTGAGAAATTAATTTTTAACTATTTTTATAAATTTTATATTATATATTTCGGATTTCCTATCTAATTGAATTAAATGATTAATAATTGCTACTTGAATAACATGTCGCTTCCAAGCGTTTTAATTATAAGGGCCGTAATGTGGTGAATTGAGGTGAAGTATGTATCTTTTGTAACATTCTTTTCGAAACATTATTTATGACCCACCACCTTTTCTCACAGATGCCCCCTTTTATGTTAATATAGATCCACTGAGGAAGGAGTGCCGTTAGGTCTCCGAAATATATGGAAATATTGCCTTACTAACGAAATAAAAACAATTGCTGAAAATAAAGCGTTTTTCTTTTCTCTTTAATAAACCAAACTTCAGCATCACCACTTGAGGAGGATTTTGATTAAATTTTAAAAATCAATTATTTATTAGATGCTCTTTGAAATGCACTGGGCTCTAAAAATTGTTTGAAGACCACTTTACTCTTGTACTTCATAGGAAAGAGGAGAAATGGTTGCCATGGTAACAACATATAAATATTCTCACATGTTTATAAACATCTTGAATTCAAATGTATCATACTGTCGTAAACTAAATATATGTCGACACAAAAAATCTAGTGTGACAAGCACAGAACACAACTTTCGATTACCGAAGGTAAGAGAAAGTTGTGTGCTGTGAGACCAGTAATACCAGATTTTTTTTAAATTGAAAATTTAAATTCAAATTTATTAAGAATGTCTTTGTCTTCCTAAGCCTTTGATTTGAGGCCTATACAGTAGTATCCAATCATTTGAGTAAATAATTTTTATTATTTGGTAAACAATTTCAATTAAAAGCGACTATTCCGATTATGTACCCTTTATTGGCTTTCAGAACTATACATTTTAAATAAATAAAAACGGAATCTAATGGATACAAAGGCCGAAAAACACTCAAAAAAATATCAACTTCCCCCTCTTTAAACAATCAGTCTTTGATCTTTTGGTAGCTACCTATTCGAATATTTCTATTTATTTCCATTAATAGGAATTTACATGTTTATTATACATTTTTTTTTTAATTTACTTAATTCTAAATAATGGATCGCTATAAATACTGCAAGACGGAGGAGACATGACGTTTATGTAGCTTTTTCATTCAATGGATTAAGATTAAGATAAAATAATAAAAAATATTATATCTTATAATATTTAGTAATCCAGGAATGAATATAAAATAGTGGTATGAACTTTTTGGCTTTTAATAATTTTTTAAAATTAGTTGAGGATACTTGTCGCGAAAAAAAATGAAAAAAGACTGTTTTAAATTATTTAAAATTTGAATTTTAACGGGAAAAGGTTTTCGGCATCTTTGTTTTTTTTATTAGGCAAAAGGCAGAGCCAACTGGGTGAATGAGAGTGTGAGTGTGAATGGGAAAAAAGTGTGAGTGTTAAAAAAAAAAAAAAACATTTTTCATTCATATTTATTAGTATCAATCCAGTATAAATTTTTATCACTTTGGAGGGGAACCGATTTAACTACTAGTTCGGGGGGACTTATATGAGGGATTATGGATCAGATTTATTAACCTTTCTATATTTGTAAAAGCCAAACAATTTAAAGATTAAAATAAAAAATCCTATTTATGTTTTGTATAATAAAAAAATTTTAGTATGAAAATATTATAAGGGTTAAGATAAGTCTCCCAATTTATGGTTAAGTTTATCTATCAGAATCAGTGAATGTTGTAATCTCATAGAATAGACAACTTACTAATTACCCTCAAGACTAATCAGCAAGTTTGACGTCTTTGTCCCTTAAAGCGAAATAAAGCCAATTCTGGTTTGTTTTAAACAGATACCATTTACGTTGCTAAATATTATAAATTATTTAATGACGTTTCAAGAGGCTGATTAGTGTAACGAGTATTTCTTCTGCAAAGAAAGAGGTATCTAATTTTTTGGGTATAAAAAAATTTCAAATAAATTTTATGAATATATTGAGAAGCCATCCATATACGGTTGAAATTTAGGATATACTCAATTCAAAAAATTCCAAAGTAAAAAATCTGGTGGGACTGGTCGCACAAGATTTTTTTGTGTTGAGATATATTTAGTAGGGTACATTTAAATTCAAGATGTAAAATTTATAAACAGAAAAATATATTTTATTAGCATGGCACCACTCTTCCCTATGAAGTTCAATAGTAAAGTGGTCTTTAGAAGATTTCAGTGGCAAAATGAGAATATATATTTATTTTATATATTATATATTTATATATTTTTAATAAATATTTAATACAAAAATTTGGTCTATAATTAAAAATTCTAATAATGAGAATATATATTTTAAAGAGTCAGGATAGGTGAAAAAGTGAAGAAAATCTGCAGCTAGTTGTTTTTCATTTCACCTATCCTGATTAAACTACCAGCTATAAGCCCTACGTATCTATTTTAAAGAGTATCTAAAAAATAATCGATTTGTGAATTTTAATCAAAATCGTTGGAGCAACTTTTGAGAAAATCGAAAAAAAGTACAGTACTATAGTACTTTTTGGCCGATTTTGTTTAAAAGTTTATTCAAGCTACAGTGAGGTGCCTAACTTAAATATAAAATTTCAACCTCCTAGCTCAATTCCTTCATGCTTTAAGCATGATTGAACACACTGAACAGACAGACTGACAGACAGACACTCAGACAGACAGACCATGTTGCGAAAACCCCTTTTTTGATTCAGGGAACCTCAAAACGTGTATATCCATCAAAATCTCGACATCGAATTTTTGACATGAATCCAATACTTTCTCTCTATATATATTAACATATATATAGAGGTAAGAGAAAGTAAAAAAGCAATTTTTTCTTATTTGAATTTGATCATAAATCAATTCAACAGTTATCATGATTATTTCTTGTACCAATAAATAATTTCAATTTTGGTGAAATTAATTATCTTAGTAATTTCATGTTTGGTTAAAATTAAAAGTAATCAGTGAAGATCAATCAATGAGGAAACTATATATTTAAAGAGATAACCCTAGATTTCGGTTCGGACACCACCTCACCCCTTTTATGTTGATTCATACTTCCGTTAAATGCAAGTATGCGTGTATGAATGAACTCGTATGAGTGGGGAGCCGGGAATCACGCTCTAATGAGACGGAAACTGCACCAATCCGGCCTCCAACTCACACATTAATATTATATAGTATTTATATATAGACTGCATAAGGTCGTATTGAAAGCAGGTTTAATATATTAGCAAATTTATGGACTGCTAATGATGTTAGTTATTAAATAGGTCAGTAGAATTTATATTCGATCAATCTTTTATAAAATAGAAAAAGATCAAAATATGATTATTAGTCATTTTATTATAAAACAGATATATAATCATTTATGTCTTATCCATCTGGATTTTTAACGATATTCCTCGTTGATGTAAAAATAATTTTGAATAAATTAATTATTAATTCATGAGACGAGAATATAAATTTGTTCAAAATCCTATTGGTTAGTGATTTAGTGTAATCCCGAGATTTTACCAACCACCTAAATCCCGGATTTTTAAAATAAATAATTTTTAGATTCAATTATGAATTCGGATTTAGCTGGATCACTAACAAAACAGAATAAACCGCGACTAAACAGATAATACTTCGATAAACATTGAATATTTCGAGTAGTGGGTAATGTAATATGAATTTTTAAATTTTGGTCAGTAATTGAGATTTTTGATGGATTTTAGTAAAACTAAAAATTTTAAAGTAACGTTCCAAGCGTTGTAAATTTTTCTAAATTTTATTTAAATTAGAAAAATATGCGGGCGGGGAGTCTAAATGGCCGAATGTGCCGAAAGAACTATGTGATTAAAATATTTTATGTAAAACATAAAAATAGCTGGTTTTAAATCCACTTGAGGATGTCTATTCTTATATTAACTTTATAAATTTAGTGTCAATCATTTTTCATTTTTTTTTTTTTTTTCGCTATATTTTATTTGACAGGATGATTGAAATCTTTTCTGAAGGTCCCGTTCCTCCTCTTTCTCTGCAGCTCATTCGAATTTATTATTTTTTAATATTCCTTATTCCGGGAACTTGTTATCAAGCTCTTTATTTTAAAAAGCTGAAAATAGGCCTTTTTATTGTATTTTTAAACAAGGTTTTATTAAAAGACAAGGACATCTTTCATTTTCTCTAATTTTATTAAGATTTCTGTATCTGATATAAAGAAATTATTATTTAAAATTTCTTCTTGCCCGTGGATTAGGTTGACAAATATAAAAAAATATTTCATAATTGTTTTGCATAAAATACATATAAAACACAGTTTAACCCAAAACAAGAATTTTTATCAACAAGTGTGAAAGCATACCCTGGTATATCCAAGAAACAACACAAGTAAAAGAAATGCATTCAAAGTTTGAAGGTTTCGTTTGAAAATGTAGGTTGTAATTTAAGACAAATTATTTTTTAGAATTTTTAATTAGATGACCTTTGTTTGGCCGAAAATGTACTTTACAATCAGACGTCAGCTAATTAAAAATTGTGACAAATAATTTGTCTTAAATTATTATACTGCCCGTACAGTATAACCTCCATTTTCATAAAGTGATCTTCAGAAGTTTTCAATGGCAAAATGAGAATATATATTTTAAAGAGCATTTAAAAAAATAATTGAATTTTTTGAAATTTTAATCAAAATCGTTGTAGCGAATTTGAGAAAATCCAAAAAACTGAAAAAGTACACAGTAAAGTACCAGAACACTTTGGCTAATTTTGTTCAAAACTTCCGTGTCACGTCCCAGGGGGTGCCTAAGTTGATTGTAAAATTTCAACCTCCCTAGCTCTTTTCGCTCTTGAGATATTTTGTTCACAGACACACACACACACAGACAGATAGGCCATGTTGCGAAAACCACTTTTGGATTCAGGGAACTCAAAAATCTGTATATGCATCAAAATTTCGACTTCGAATTTTTGGCATCAACCCAATACTGTCTCTTTATATATTATCATATATAGAAGTAAGAGAAAGTAAAAATGAATAAATTTATGTTAGATGAAAAAAATTCAACCTTTAAACAAAATATTTGGTAATTTTACAAAAATATTAAAATATTA
>JAKCPI010018027.1:0-36994 GCA_023213315.1 Euborellia annulipes | reverse complement strand
ATAAATTGATATAGGTAGAATGATAAGCAGCCAAAGGACGAACCTCCAGGTAGAGAGGGATAATCTCCCCATTCCTGGATTCACCCCTATGTTTACGACAGTACGATTCTCCAAATCAACATAGCCCTAATTAAACATAAATAGATCTAATGTATAAATTATACATATGATTAATTACATGAAAAATATCCAATTAATATCTCATGTGAATTTAATCATCTTTTCCACTCATATAGGTTTCTCATTAAGTTACCTATTAGCTATTATTACTAATTTAAAGTTTAATGGCCTTGGACAAAAAGGTAATTTGGCTCGCTGTCATAAATTTGTTATCCTTTATTGCCTTAGTTCTAGATTCCTTAATTTACGTAATTTTCTCCCTTTTAAAATACAATTATCTTTTGAAAATTTTTTATTATTGCTGGTAATAAATATTACTTATTTTTATTATATGCTAATTTACAAATATGAATTTAATACCCTCTGAAGAGATAGGTAAAATAAAAATAAGCAGACTATTAAACCAGTTGATTTTAAGAGTCGGTTGCTTCACTTCTAGACAAATAGGGCCTAGTAAGTTTATCCGACAGATAATATATCAATGATATAGTAAACAACAACAACCTTAATCTTAGAGTGTAAAAAATGAGTTTTTTGGGAGAAGGCTTTATAATTTGCGCCCCTCCCCCTACCAAAAAAAAAAAAATATTTTATTAAATATTTATTCAACATTAAATCTGCTTACAGCCAAAATGCACCCCCACCCCTCCCCCAAATTCTAAATAACAAAAAAAATATTTATTAATAATAATTATTATTTTTAGAAAAGTTTGTTATTTTTTGTCTCCACTACAATGAATAATACAATTTTTTTTTTGTAAAAATATAAACTTTTTAACAAGACTGTGAGTGTTTTTTATTGATGAGGCCAAACATCCCATGGCCCCCGGGAATCGAACCCAGGATCTCCGCCTTTCCGGGGCATAGGTGTGCTATCTATTGCACCAGGCCACCGGACCCTCGACCTGCACCAATAAAACTCACTTCCCCTTATATGCAGTTAGTCTTGCAAGTCACTAACTAGTAAAGAAAACGTGAAAAACTTTAGAGAAAAAATTTTTCACTTATGCACCGCTTGTTAAACCAGTAGAGGAACAGATATCTGGATCTGCTCTAACACGCTACTGTAAGCAGCAAAGCCCAGAGGGCAGCGGGGTTAAGTTATAGCTAAATATTTTTTGAGATCTATATATTTGAATAAGATAATAGTATTCAAAATACCTCGATTCGGACTTAACTAGTCATAGATATATTTAACAAGACTGTGAGTGTTTTTTATTGATGAGCAGATCCAGATATCTGTCCCTCTACTGGTTTAACAAGCGGCGCATAAGTGAAAAAATTTTCTTTAAAGTTTTTCACGTTTTCGTTACTAGTTAGTGACTTGCAAGACTAACTGCATATAAGGGGGAAGTGGGGGAAAGGAAAGGCGGAGATCCTGGGTTCGATTCCCGGGGACCATGGGATTTGGCCTCATCAATAAAAAACACTCACAGTCTTGTTAAATATATATATGACTAGTTAAGTCCGAATCGAGGTATTTTGAATACTATTATCTTATTCAATTATATAGATCTCGAAAAATATTTAAAATATAAACGTTTTCGACGCCCCTTTCTTTAATGCGCCCGGGGGTGGCGCCTCCTCGGCCCCGCCCTTGTTGCGGTACTGGTAACATTTTTCAGGACCAAAATCCTCCATTCCCGTGGGAACAGTAATACACATGCAAAGACGTTCAGACGCTAAGTTTGCACGTTTCTATCGAGCATTTTTTGATCCAAAAGATATTAAATTTTGTTTTTTGAATCTTATTTTAAATTAAAACTTTGATTTTCGAATTTCAAATTTCTTATCCCCCTCTCTTTAGCTTCCCAACAACATGATTAGTTTAATTAGATGTGAAAAGATTCAAAAGTCATAGTCAACTAGCTTATCAAGGCAACAAGGGATAGCTAATTAATTAGAATTGAAGCAACCGGTCCTAAATTTATTTTAATTTAGTTAGTCGACTGTTACGACTGTTATCCATAATTTCAGGCTTTCAATTGTATGTGAATGTTTTTTTTTAACACTCACACTTTTTTCTCATTCACACTCACACACCCACATTCATGCAGTCTTTTCGGCAACTTAGGCCATATAAATAAAATCATCGGACTGCCTGGGATCCGAGACCAAGACCCTTGGTATACAAGGCCAGCACGCTAACTCCTACACCAAGCTAGAGGGCATCTTCTTCTTCTTCTGTCCTCGCCTTATTCCCGCGTCGAAGGACCTAACTTTCTCTCTCTAACCCTATCATTCGTTTTGGCGACTGGAAGTAATAGGACAGGTCGACGCACGGTCTTACGCCTGTTGAAAAGAGGAAGGAAGAGACAGATATATAAAGAAGGACTTCCTGTCCCAGCTCGGGCAGCTCGTGGTCGCCACGTACCCACAAGATGTGGGCCCCTGAGCGAACACCAAGCCCGAGCATGTGAATGTTAAATCTTCCTAGAAATTAACAACTAAACATTCGTAGTCCATTCTAAAGCAAATAAACGAAAAATCCAACCAGAGTGAGTTTGAGTTGCCTACCTTTCATTAAACAAATACAAACTAATTTAAGCAGTGTTGTGAGAAATAATATTGAGTGAAGATTTGTAGTCTACCCTCTACCAAATGGACGAATGCAAAATTGGATTGAGGTTTTTAGTAAATAAAAATGAAAGTTTAACTTTAATCTGTGGATTGCAAAGGAATCACAGCAGATTATATCTCTGATGATCTATTAATATATTCCTCACTCAAATGAAGAGAAAATATAGTTGGGAGAAGTTCTTCTTCGAATGAAAAGCTGCTTTCAAGAAAACTTCAAATATAACAAGATCATAGCACAAATTCGGCTCTGGTTTCTGAAGTAATTTATTGATAAAAGATTGCTTTTAAATCAAAACATAATCCTGAAATAATTTTATAATTAACTAATTTTTTCTACATAATTAAAATAATTGAAATTTATTTTTTTTTGAAATATGAATTTTACTATCAGAATCCTATTCCTATTTTAGAATTTAGATATTAGTTGTTATCGCTTAATAGCAAAACAGGATAAGAGAGAGAGTTTTTGTTTCAGGTGCAACAACAAACATGTTTTGAATTGTAATCGATTTGATTTCACGTAAAAAGATGACACAGCTAAAGGGATTGTGTTTACTCAAACTCATACATTTTGCATATTTCTTTTTTATCTTGAATTATTTTATTCATAATACATCTACTGAATATTTCTTATTTTCAAAATTAAGGAATTAAGAGTAAAAAATATATTTAAATATTTATTCGTTCCCTAGTTAAACATCTCTTCAGTAATGGACTTTAATTAAGTGTTATTTAATAAAATAAATATTTGAAAAAGTTTACTAACTTTAAAGAAATTTTAAAAGCATATAAAAATATATATAACTCATCATTCTATCAAAGGTATGGAATTTGACGAAATTTGCTCTTTTTACTTTCTCTTACCTATGTATATATGTAATATATATATAGAGAGAAAGTATTGGTTTCATGTCAAAAATTCGATGTCGAGATTTTGATGGATCTTCACGTTTTGAGGTCCCCTGAATCCAAAAAAGTGGTTTTCGCGACATGGTCTGTCTGTCTGTCTGTCTGTCTGTCTGTCTGTGTGTGTGTGTTCAATTTTAAGCATGAAGGAATTGAGCTATGAGGCTGAAATTTTATATTTAAGTTAAACACCCCCCGGGACCGACAAAATAAGCTTTTTAATCAAAATCGGCCAAAAAGTACTAGTACTTTACTGATTAGGGTTGGTAGATTCGGAGGCTGAATCGATTTTCGATTTTCGATTTTTAAAATCGAAACCAAATAATCGATTTTTAAAAAAATCGATTTTTGCCTTAAAAAAATCGATTTTAATCGATTTTCGATTTTTTTACAAAAAAATTTTTCACTATGCCCATAAGTTGATTTTAAGGTTATGTTTACGATTTTCAAGCGGTTTGTGGAACAAGAAAAATAGAACGTTGCATTACTGATGCCCAAATCAATTTATTCAGTCTTTATAACTTCTTTAAAAACCAACACATTGTATATGGTATAACATATTTAGTCTTTATAACTTAAGTTTTAACGTTATAACGTAAATTTTAACAAACCAAGAGAACTAAACATCAGCTTCTATATTTCTTAAAAATCTGGTGGGACTCGTCGCACAGCACAATTTTCTCAATTGGTATCCAAATGGCTTAAATAAAATCATTGGACTGCCTGGGGTCCGAACGCGCGACTTTTGGGATACGAGGTTAGCATGCTAACCACTACACCAAGCCCCGAGGGCTGAATTCAAGATTAAAATTTATAAACATGGGGAAATATTTATATTTTGTAACCATTGCAACAAATTCTCCTATGTTTCCTATGAAATACAAGAGGAAAGTGTACTTCAAAATGAGAATATATTATACATTTTAAAGAGCATCTAAAAAATAATTGATTTTTGAATTTAATCAAAATCGTTGGGGCTATTTTTAAGAAAATCAAAAAAACCTGAAAAACTACTTCAGTAAAGTACTAGTACTTTTTGGCCAATTTTAATTAACCTCTTATTTTCTCGCTCCAGGGGGTGTCTAACTTAAATTCCAACCTCATAGCTCAATTCCTTCAAGCTTAAAATTGAACACAGACGGACAGATCATGTCGCTAAAATCACTTTCTTGGAAAATCGAAAATCGAAAATCGGCCGTCAAAAATCGATTTTTTCGATTTTTTCAAAACACTGAATCGATTTCGATTTTAATCGAAAATCGAAGCTCAAAATCGATTTTCGATTAAAATCGAAATCGATTCGACCAACCCTATTACTGATGTACTTTTTCAGTTTTTTTCGATTTTCTCAAAATTCGCTCTAACGATTTTGATTAAAATTCAAAAATCAATTATTTTTTAGATGCTCTTTCAAATGTATATTCTCGTTTTGCCCTCAAAATTGTTTGAAGCACACTTTACTCTTGTGCTTCATAGGAAAGATAGGAGAAATAAATGGTTGCCATGGTAACCGAATTTTCTTTTTATTAGATTAAAAATCAATTATTATTTAAACGCCCATTTTTTTTTTCGGAGAAAACATATCTCTCTCTCTCACAAAACTATCTTCTCTCTTTCTACGCGTTTTAAATTTTTCTACCTTATCTTCGCATAGGAACAATGTTAATTTCCTATAGGGATTTGTATGTTAATTTCGATTCAAAAGGGGGTCCCCTTTGGAACTTTTTACGCATTTAAAATTTTTTTTTCCAATTCTTATGAAATTTTGTATTTATTTACGAATCTATATTGTGTATAAAATGTCCAAATATGAGATTAAAATTTTGAAAAATAACCATAGTTTATTTGAAGCAGTCAACATTTAAAATGCAAGTTTGAAACTAAGGTGCTATGGGAAACTAAATATATCTCGAAACAAAAAAATCTGGTGTGACCAGCACAGTGCGCAACTTTCTCTTACCGAAGGGGTAAGAGAAAGTTGTGTGCTGTGCGCCAGTCACACCAGATTTTTTACTTTCTCTTACCTCTATATATATGTTAATATATAGAGAGAGAAAGTATTGGTTTGATGTCAAAAATTCGATGTCGAGATTTTGATGGATCTTTACGTTTTGAGGTCCCCTGTATCCAAAAAAGTGGTTTTCGCGACATGGTCTGTCTGTCTGTGTGTCTGTGTGTGTGTGTGTGTGTGTGTTCAATTTTAAGCATGAAGGAATTGAGCTACGAGGTTGAAATTTTATATTTAAGTTAAACACCCCCGGGACCGGAAAAATAAGCTTTTAATCAAAATCGGCCAAAGAGTACTAGTACTTTACTGATGTACTTTTTCAGTTTTTTTCGATTTTCTCAAAATTCGCTCTAACGATTTTGATTAAAATTCAAAAATCAATTATTTTTTTGATGCTCTTTCAAATGTATATTCTCGTTTTGCCCTCAAAATTGTTTGAAGCACACTTTACTCTTGTGCTTCATAGGAAAGATAGGATAACAGGTTGCCATGGTAACAAAATATAAATATTTTCCCATGTTTATAAATTTGACATCTTAAATTCTAATATATTGGCGGAAACTAAATATATTTCGACACAAAAAATCTGGTGTGACAAGCACAGAACACAACTTTCGATTACCGAAGGTAAGAGAAAGTTGTGTGCTGTGCGCCAGTCACACCAGATTTTTTACTTTCTCTTACCCTATATATGAAATATATAGAGAGAGAAAGTATTGCGATCATGTCAAAAATTCGATGTCGAGATTTTGATGGATATACATGTTTTGAGGTCCCCTGAGTCCAAAAAAGTGGGTCCCGCAAATTGGTCTGTGTGTATGTATGTGTGTGTGGACAGATTTTTAGCATGAAGGAGTTGAGCTAGCGGATTGAAATTTTATATTTAACTTAGGTACCTTTGAAGAATCTCAAAATAAGATTTTGAACAAAATCGGCCAAAAAGTACTAGTACTTTACTGATGTACTTTTTCAGTTTTTTTCGATTTTCTCAAAATTCCCTCCAAGGATTTTTTTAAAATTCATAAATCAACTATTTTTTAGATGCTCTTTAAAATGTATATTCTCATTTTGCCGTTGAAATCTTCTGAAGACCATTTACTCTTGTTCTTCATAGGAAAGATAGAAATGGTTGCCATGGTAACGGAATTTAAATCTTTTTTCTTTTTATTACTTTCTCTTACCTATGTATATATGTAATATATATATAGAGAGAAAGTATTGGATTCATGTCAAAAATTCGATGTCGAGATTTTGATGGATCTTCACGTTTTGAGGTCCCCTGAATCCAAAAAAGTGGTTTTCGCGACATGGTCTGTCTGTGTGTGTGTGTGTGTGGGTGGGTGGGTGGGTGGGTGTGTGTGTGTGTGTGTGTGTTCAATTTTAAGCATGAAGGAATTGAGCTATGAAGCTGAAATTTTATATTTAAGTTAATCACCCCCCGGGACCGGAAAAATAAGCTTTTAATCAAAATCGGCCAAAGAGTACTAGTACTTTACTGATGTACTTTTTCAGTTTTTTTCGATTTTCTCAAAATTCGCTCTAACGATTTTGATTAAAATTCAAAAATCAATTATTTTTTAGATGCTCTTTCAAATGTATATTCTCGTTTTGCCCTCAAAATTGTTTGAAGCACACTTTACTCTTGTGCATCATAGGAAAGATAGGAGAAATGGTTGCTATGGTTACAAAATATAAATATTTTCCCATACTTATAAATTTTACATCTGAATTCAAATATTCCCTACTGCCGGGAACTAAATACATGTCGACACAAAAAAATCTGGTGATGACAGGCCACAGCACACAACTTTCGATTACCGAAGGTAAGAGAAAGTTGTGTCTGTGCGCCAGTCACACCAGATTTTAAATTAAAATTTTCGAGAGGGAATTTAAATTTTATTTATTTATATTAGTGCAAATATCATGAGCTAAAATAATCTTATCGGTAATTTGCTGAGATAAAAAACAAAGGTCGTGACTAGATTATTTATAGAATAAAACAATCATAATACATTCACATTTACCCTCTCAATCACTCACACACGCATAAAATGCCATAGTAAATTGGAATCTCGGTTAATATATTATGTTACAATGTATTATGATTAAATTTTGGTCTATGTTAGGAAGAGAAGCTAGCTAATCTAGTCTACATTCCTTCTTGACAGCTGTCATCTCAGCAAAGATACCATTTCAAAAGTAAGATTATTTTAGCTCATGATATGCCATATATATCGGCATATAATATTTTTCCCCTAGTTCATCAATAAAATTCCTTCTGAAGAGAGTATTTCTAAAAATTCAAATATTTTTAATGAGATTTTTTGCACTAATAAATAAATAAATAAATTTAAATTTTAAAAGATCTCTCAAGAGAAAATATAATTTAGAAAATCTGGTGTGACTGGTCACACAGCACACAACTTTCTCTTACCTTCGTTAATCAAAAGTTGTTGTCTGTGCTTGTCACACCAGATTTTTTGTGTCGACATATATTTAGTTTCCACCGATATAGATGTATTAATTTTTTTATTTTTAAAAAAACACACACTTTTTTACCATTTACACTCACACACATGCACACAGTCTTTTCGGCAACTTACTGTTAGTCCCTAATAAGACTTTTACGATAAACGTTAATGAATATATCTATTGGGGGTCCAGGCATTTTTATTTAAGTCATTTGATATCCAAATGGCTTAAATAAAATCATCGGATTGCCTGGGATCCGAGCCCGAGACCCTTGGTATACAAGCAGGCGGGCTAACAACTACACCAAGGCCGAGGGCATGTATTAAAATTCAAGATGTAAAAGTGATACGTTTCGGGAGGGGTACCATACTTAAATAAAAGATTTCAACCTTCTAACTCTTTTCGTTCTTGAGATATAATGTTCACAGACAGACACATAGACACACAGACAGACAGGCACCCAGACACACACCAATATAGACAAACCATGTTGCGAAAATCACTTTTTTGGACTCAGGGGACCTCAAAACGTGTATATCCATCAAAATCTCGACATCGAATTTTTGACATGAATACAATACTTTCTCTCAAAATTTATATATATTACATATATAGGTAGGAGAAAGTAAAAATCATAGATGTTTTTTTTAAATTTCTTTTAACTTCTTCTTCGGCATCGGAGGCCATTTATTTCAATTGATTGGTATCCAATTCAATGAAATGAATTTTGTCGCCTGGAACATGTTGCGAACCCGCGACCCTTGGTACAAATTGCCAGCACTACACCAAGGCCAGGGGGTAATTCTTTTTTCTAGTTTATGATAGTATCTATATATCAGCTCACCAGATATAATAGCCAAACTGCCTATTTAATCGAATCTCCATTTTTAGGAAAGGTACAGACTTTTTTTTCGTCAGCACTTCCTACTGGATTTGAACTACTTATATTATTATTGGCTACATTAGTCTAATGGCCGAGAGATTAGAGGTGATGATAAATGTCAATATGGATAATCTTAAAGTCAAGGGGTGGGGATTCGGATCCCAGGCAGTCCGATGAATATTTGTTTAAATTATTTGGATAAATGTGCCTGGACACTAATATGTAGGGCCTATATATTGTAATTTAATATTAAGAATCGTTAAAGTCTATATGGCCCTTGACCTATGGCTCAGAGGTAGAGCATGGGCGGTTTTGTTTATACAAATACGAAAATGAGCTAGTTTCTATTTTTTGCATGTGAAAAGATACAATATGAACATTAATTAAAGTTAAATAAATGAAATGGAAAAAAAAATTATCTAATAATCGATAAATAAATAAATCTAACAAAAAATATGTTTATTTATTAGGCCTATTAATTTAGATAATAACATTTTGTGATTTATTTGATGATATATTTAAATGAAAAAATAATTAAATCATATGTTAAACGAATTAGAATTTAAAAGGCCATTTATTATCAAGTTAAAAAAATCTTCACTTTAAGCGCAAATCCAGGTTTAATGTTACTCCCTTCTGCGGTAACTATAAAGTTTTCGTGATAGATAGGATTTTTTGCAACTCATAAATATTCCTAGATTAAGAAAAAGGTAGTCTGATTGTAAAAAAAAAAGACGAATAAAATCCCTGTGTGAGCAGGGATTTCGCTAGTTTGTGAAAAACATTAAGATCGTTGAAAGTTCCATTTATTTTTACACTTGGCCAAGATTTATTGAGTAAACATAGAAATTCGTTCGGTTTACTATAATGATTTAAAAAAAAATGCGAAATAAATAAAATGCGCTGTTGGAAATTTGTTCAATAAAAATAAGTCAGATTTATTTGTTTATTCCTAAATACAGTAAATTTGAAAGTCAACTAACAAAAAACATATAACAAATAAACGTTATTTGAGAATTGATAATATTTGAAACCGATTAATTTCTGAAAGGGGATCAAATTAATTAATAAAAAACGTCCTCTTTGATAGTGAAGTTTTTTATGGACACTTTTTATTAATTCCTCTAGATGGAAGCACCTGCTTAACTCTCAAAATCATCATCTGATATTGACACAAAGATTCATCATTCAGTGAAGGCCGCCCTTCCCTCGCAATAAAAAATAATTTAAAATTTATTGATATTTATTTGGAATAACTAAAAAGAATCATTTGTAAAAATCATCTCTAACCGTATAAAAATAAACTTAATTTAGAATCCATTTTCATAAACGCCTTTGTTACAGCAATAATTATTTTAATGGATATTTATTAAATAACTTCAAATTCATTGAGTAGTGGTAGGAGGAGGTTCTATGTTCTCAAGGTGTATAAAAACTCAATTTTGAATCCAATGAAGATTTAGTACCTTTTCATGTTGACGGTCACAAATAGTAAAAATTTCAGTCGTAGTTTTTAACTACGAATTCTTTATCGTGTATAATTCATATTCTGATATATTTTCTTATTTTTAAAAGAGGAATTTCTTTTATTATTAGCCTTAGATCAAAACCTTTTGTCGAAATTTTATTACAATTAAGAGTTCTTATGGGAAAAATGTATAATAGGGTTTCATATATGAATGAATAGAGCTATCAAATAAATGAATATCAAAAGTAAACTGAGAAAACAATTAGGAACAAAGACTCGGCATTCATTCATAAATAAACTCTTTCTCTTGTCTTGAATCATCATCATCCTTTGATCTTCGAGATTATTACAATATAGAGTTTCCAATGAGAGAGAAGAGAGTAATGAGAAATTTATCATTATAATATTCTGTCCGAATGCAAGTGAAAACAGAGTTTTCCTTTTGAAAAGAAAATCCCTCCGTTGGTTTCTTTGAAATAAAGTCCGATGTATTTCCATTAGGTCGCCAAACATTTCGAGAGGACTATTTACCCCGTGAGCCTCTCTCTCTCTCTTTTGGTCCTTGCGCTCAGCTGACCACGAATCAAACCCTTCATCAGTGCTTAATGGATTTCGAAACTTAGCATCCAGTCCCTTAACCACTACCTACACCATATTCATTTTAACTAATCAGATTAAAACAGACATATGTAGAGAGAGAAGGAGAATCCTGACCAATCCCTAGAATTCATCCATGGTCCGTGTTAAATTACAACATCCAAATATTCATGGTTTATTCATAAAAGTCAATCTCTATCTTTGCTAATTAATTTGTTTCCTTTCCTACTACAAAGTAAACCATTAGCTTTTACTACTACACGCTCTACCATCATATATGCTTTAATTAATCAACTTTGAACATTGATTTGCTTGTCTACGTTTGGGAGGGAAATAAATTATTGATATTCTTATTCAACTCTCATCTCATTTGGTAGATAATCAATGATTTATTAGTTAAATAAGGCATTTCCTGAACCCATTACTTTAATAAAGAAGTAAATGAAAATTAAATTTATCCTAATAGAAGCAATTTCGAATTATAAATTGTCACCAAAAAAGTCTTTTTTTTATTAGAACCTCTTTGAATATTTTTCTATGATAATTAGAAGTACAATTTTTTGTAAAGATAATTAGTTTCTTTAAAAAAAAAAAAAGATTTTTCCTTAACGCTTTCCTCTCATACAATAGAGAAAAAATTTTTCTTTTTTTTTTTTTTTTTGAACGGGTTTATTTGCTTGAAAAGATTCTTAACGCGCTCTGCGACTCAAGCGATTTCTCGCTCTATTATTTATTATTCAGAACATCAATTGAAGAAGAATACATAAAAGAGAATGGAATGATTCTAACAATAGAAAGTGCTTTTAATATATTAATAAAATAAATAAAAGGTTGTCATGTATTATTTTCAAAGATGATAATATTAAAATTCCGTATATATCGGTAATATAAACCAGCATTCGGAAACTAGCATTGGCGGTCAGAAATGTAATTTGAAAGGCCCTAAAGTTTTACATAATATGAAAAAAAAAATTCATTTTCGCGATTATTTTTTTAATTTTTGAATCACACCAAAATAAATAAAAACACCCCCCGGGAGCGTGAAAATAAGCTTTTAATCAAAATCGGCCAAAGAGTACTTTACTGATGTAGTTTTTCAGTTTTTTTCGATTTTCTCAAAATTTGCTCCAACGATTTTTTTTTTAAATTCAAAAATCAATTATTTTTTAGATGCTCTTTAAAATGTATATTCTCATTTTGCCATTGAAATCTTCTGAAGACCACTTTACTCTTGTGCTTCATAGAAAAGATAGGAGAAATGATTGCCATGGTAACAAAATATAAATATTTTCCCATACTTATAAATTTTACATCTGACAAATGTTCAAATAATGTTCAATATTCAAATGTGCCATACTGTCGGGAACTAAATATATGTCGACACAAAAAATCTGGTGTGACAAGCACAGTACACAACTTTCGATTATCGAAGGTAAGAGAAAGTTGTGTGCTCGTGCGCCGCTCACACCAGATTTTTGGATTCAGGGAATCACAAAACGTGAAGATCCATCAAAATCTTGACATCCAATTTTTGTCATGAATCCAATACTTTCTCTCTCTATATATTAACATATAATATATAGAGGTAAGAGAAAGTAAAAATCCTAATTATTATAAATCAATAGATACCTCATAATCTCGTTTAAAGTCTCTATGGATCAAATTTCTAAGGATAAAAAGTTCCTAATGAAAAAATTAATATAAATAATAATATAAAGATTTTATAAGAGGTGGCCTTTAGTTTGAATATATAAAACTTGCGCTTTATTAAATGTGTGTGGTTATTATTTGGTTAAGTGTCTAAAAGAGCAATCCGAATCCTCTCTCACACATTTAAGAGCTTCAACTGTTAAATGCCAACTGAACAATTTCATCAAATTGTCCCCAGAGACAGAGAGGTTCCGGTTCCGACCACTAATTGAAACGTCCTATATGGGATACCTAGACGGGCTCTTCTACAGTGACCCTCGTGCTCTTGGCCTGATTTTCGTCATCTATTGTGGTCCATCAAGTAGATGGATACCAATGGCCATTATGGTAATAGCCCCTTCATGCTTCTTCCCTATATGATTAAATGATCTTTGGGAGACACAAGGGACATTATCCGAAAACCCTCCCGGACGTCAAGTACGTCTCTCTCTCTCTCTCTCTCACACTCGGTCTCTCTTAATCTTCAGTCAGGAACTCCTCGATCATCGGGTCAATTGAAGAATGAATGAATTTGCGTTTTTATTTCTCAGCCAGGAAATGAACAATTTCAATATTTGCATTTATTAAGATTTGGGTCAAAATATTTTTATCCCATGAGTCCAAAAAAGTGGTTTTCGCGCAACATGGTCTCATCTGTCTGTGTGTGTGTGTCTGTGAACAAAATATCTCAAGAACTAAAAGAGCTAGGAGGATGAAATTTTATATCTATAATTAAGTTAGTACCTCACCGGCACGTGACATGAAGCTTTTGAACGAAATCGACCAAAGAGTACTATACTGATGTACTATACTGACTATTTTACTGATGTACTTTTTCAGAATTTTTTTTTTTTTATTTTCTCAAAATTCGCTCTAACGATTTTGATGAAAATTCAAAAATCATTAATTTTTTAGATGCTCTTTAAAATGTATATTCTCATTTTGCTCTTTTAATCTTTTGAAGTACACTTTAATCTTGTACCTCAAAAGAAAGATAGGAGAAATGGTTGCCGTGGTAACAAAATATAGATATTTTCCCTAGTTTATGTAATAAATTTTACATTTTTTAATACATCATCAGCTATTGTTAGAAATTAAATATATCTCGAAAACAAAAAAAATCTGGTGTAACAAGCACAGCACATCCGATATTTTTTTAACTTGTTCATGTTGCTATTAAGTTTTTAAAATCATAGATATTCACATTATGAATTTTAAACAAACAAGTTATTGTATTAAATTTTTGGTTAAATAGAATCCGAGCAGTTATCATGTTTTTAGCTATATTTACCTTTCTTTTTTTCTTTTTTTTTTTTACTTATCAAAATGAATAAATTCTGTTGATGACGACCAACGAATGAAAAAAATTGTTGAATTTAAATAAGCCAATTAAATGTTTTTTTTTTTTTTTTTTTTTATATCCCTAAGAACAATGTTGAACATATTAAACCAAATTACTACCCAGAGAAATTGTTATTGCAATTTGACCAAAAAGGCTACTAATGATCACTTTTCAACAAGTTTGGATGTTAGTTAATTCTTTTTATCTGATTATTTAATCATGGAAAATGGTGGGAGTTATTTTGCCTGTGATAAAATGTCAAAATCAATCTGTGACCATAAACAGATTACAAAAACAGAGAAGATGAAAATTATTTATTATTATGTATATATTCGTGGCAATGTTGATAGAATACTAGACAGACTATAATTAATAGATTTACTGATAAAACAGATTAATACGTAATTTATTTACGTAAATTAATCTATAATAATGCTACTAGATACAATATATGAAAAAAATCACAATTATTCACTAATTTTAATTCTATATAAAAATTTTTATTTATTAGATAAAATTGTTCTGTATAAAATACAGTATTTAAGAAACAATTTAACATACTAGTGTACCCCTGGTAAGACTCAAAGCCAAACATTTCAAATGTAGGGGTGGAACTTATTTTTAAGGAAAATAATCCAAAATATATGATGAGATTCTGTACTCCAGGTGATTTAAATGAGTGCTTATATAATTTAATAACTAATAATATCGCCATTGGGGCTTGGGGTACACCAAATGGCTTAAATGCCTTAAGAATGCCTGGACCCCAAATATGTATATTAATCAATAACGGATATCGTAAAAGTCTTATATGGTCTGAGTTGCCGAAAAGATTGTGTGTGAGTGTGAGTGTAAATGAGAAAAAAGTGTGTGTGAGTGTTAAAAAAAATAATAATAATATCGCTCAGAAGAGAACGAGAAGAGAACCAAAGTTGTTTAATTTAATATTTATTTAGTATGGAGATTTAAAAAAAAATGATTTCTGCTCGTGCTCAGAGATTGACGGATAGATGGATATCTTGCTAAAATAGCTTATTAGTGTTACAAATAGCACAAACTCCCCCCCCCCTTTTAGCTACGCCCCTGAGTTGATGAGTGAATTTTCTCTGAATGATTGACTTGAACATGTGTTCGGTTCTCAAAGTCGTTAACCTAACGTCCAAGTAGCCCCTTTATTTTTAATAATTCAAAATACTATAAATACATCCCCAAATTTTTTCTTCTCTACCTCTAATGTTTAAAATTAAAATACCTTCTATGAAGATTTTAAAAAAACATGCCTTGAAAGTCATTTTAGGCTTAATGACGTCATGATTGTCACACGTGTTGACTTTCATATGTCAGACAGCAAAAAACTCAGGCCGGATGTCCTAACATTTTGATCCGTGTGACTTGGAAGTTGTTTTATTTTTCTCTCTGCGAATTGCTCCCGATCAGCCCAAGAAAAAAAAAACAACCCTTTCGGGTAATGACAAAAGCTCAAACAACATCAACAACAACAACTGAAAGACGTGATCGTTCTCTAGCTAAATTCCTTTTGTTCCTCAGTGTTTATACAGGGGAGTCACAGATAAAATAAACAAATGTTATATACATTGGGTAGAAAATTTCCCTGGATGGCGTTTCTGTTGTATTTCGAGTTTTTTATTTTTATACTGTCATTTCATTTATAAATATTTATAATTCTATATTAGCTAAAATGTCCATCCAGAAAGAATATTTATAAATTTAGAAATTCTTGTTTAGATTAAATTAAATTTAATTAGTGTGTAGGAAAATAAATGGAATAAATGTGCTAGAGATCCAAAGCATAATAATGTTATTAAAACAAAAACATTTGATAGCAGCTAAACATTGGAATATATGCAGTAAAGCAATAGTAATGACCCACATTGTGTACCAAATTTTTTCCTTTGATTGTAACAAGTGTCAGTTGTATTTCTACCCTAAGGAAGTGGCGTCCCGAGTAAAAATGATTAAAAATGATCGAGGGATCCACACGCCCGCAGTAGGTCTGCAAAGTGAACTTTTAGAGGCACACAGGGATACACACGACCGCACCAGTGAGACACACAGTAGATCGAAAGTGACCAGAAGAAAAATGTGTGTCCCTGATGTGGGCGTGTGTATTCCTGTGGGTCCCTAAAGGTTCACTATGCAGACCTGCTGCGGGCGTGTGGATCCCTTAATCATTTTTACTGGGGGGTGACCAGTGGGAGGGAGGAAGAAGTTTACCAGGAGATAGACAACTCAAAAAACCCAACATGGATTAAAGGGTCCTTAGCGGACCATACAGCTTTTAGCTTCTAGCAAAATTTATTTTTATTTTTTGATTACTTCTCTCTGGAGAAAATAAAAAAAAAATATTAATTGACAGACCTTGCAGAAACAAAATACGAACTTATTACTGCCTTAGTAAGCTCCTAAGCTATTTGAATCAAGTGTTTAAAATTTTTTCATGATTTTTACAAGGTGTGAAGGATTGTGAAATGAATGATATATAAAATGTTTAAAACTTTTGGGAAAAAGTTTAAAATATAAATTCCAGGTAATCAATTTCAGAAACAATTAAAACAGAGATATTTAATTTAATTATTTAATTTAGATAGATCTATATTAATTTTTACTTTCTCTTATTTCCCATTGTTTTATAGATTAAAATACTATACTATAATGTCTGTTTTATAATGATTAAAAATTTTTATCAAGGAAAAAAAATGTAACTAAAGATCAAACAATATATAAGAAAAAAAAAAAAAATGATTTTTAATCTGCTTGCTTGAGTGCACTCTCCAAACATAAATGAAATATTTTTGTCTAGTTAGCTATTTTTTTTATAGTAAATAATAATAAAACTTTTCTATAAAAAGTACTGTTATTAGATAGTTTGATTAAAGAGGAGATGAAATGATTAGAGGGATTAAAGTCGTCGAGAAAAGATCAAGTAATGTGCAAGGTAGCTAGTTAATTTTTTAAATTTAATAAATTTGATTAGATAAATTAAGTGCAAAAGAGCATTTTTTATTTTTTTTAATAATTTCAAATTATTAATTGAATATTTTTTAAATTATCCGGAATTTGATACCCATGAAACAAAATCAGATAAAAATTAAATCAATTAGTTTCGTTTGAAATATTGACTAGCGATCTGGATTGTTTGAATCTTAAACTTACTAGCGCCACTTTACGAAGTTTATTCAATCAGTTTATTTATAAGCAAAGATTAATATGGACCTCTTAAAAAAGTTTCAATACTTTATTATGTCTAGAATTTGTTTAAAGCCAATCACTATTTTCCATAATATATTACTAGTCGCATAGCTTCGGCGTGCTTGCGTCAAGCCTTGATGGCTTTATCCCCTCACCCTGAAATTCTTTACTAAAGAAGAGGTCTCTATTTCTATATAATTCGTAAATGTTCAAAAGATTTTTCAAAAAATATATATATATACTTATATTTTAAAAAGAAAGAAAAATTCCTTTCAAGAAGCTCTACAGAAAAGTTCAAACTTAACGAGGCCAATAAAATTTCAAAAATGTGTTCGCAACCAAAATTTATATAACGGATAAATTTAAATTCTAGTCTAGAATAATAAGGAAACAATAAGAAAGAAAACAAAGCATAATGGTTAGCGTGCTAACCTCGTATACCAAAAGTCGCGGGTTCGGACCCCAGGCAGTCCGATGATTTTATTTAAGCCATTTGGATACCAAATGGCTTAAATAAGAATGCCTGGACCCCTAATATGTGTATATTATCGATAACAGATATCGTCAAAGTCTTAAATGGCCTAAGTTGCCGAAAAGACTGTGTGAATGTGAGAGCGAATGAGAAAAAAGTGTGAGTGTTAAAAAAAAAAAAAAAAACAGCTAACTAATGCTCAAGATGAAGCCCTTAGATAACAAAACAAGAACTTTGTCACCTTTACAAGATTCCGTCACTCCCTAATAAAGATTAGTGAATGATTTTTTAAGACATTTTGAATTTTTTTGAAAATTTTTAATGAAGAAACAAATAACAGTTTATAAGAGTAAGATATATTGTTTCTTTATTAAATGAGTAAGGAAGTGCTTTTTCAGTGTCCCTTAACTAATACATTAAGGATAAAAGAAGGGGAGCAGGAGAATTGGAGGATTTTAGAAATTAAATTTCGCTCTTAAGAATATCAGATTTCAATTGGATTTAGGGATACAAACAAATGAAAAAAAAATCGTTACTAGACAAATTAAAAGCAATTTATGTAAGTATATTACTATTAAATTAAATTTTCTTAAAGTAAAGACTTGTTCCATAACCAAAGGATATTTGTTGCCTTCCTGCTTGAGGAATAAAACTTAGAACAATCAATTAGATTAAATAAATAAAGATATTTCACCTGACTGTTCAAAATACGAAATGAATCAGTCTTTTTAATAAGTTTCACGTAAAATAAAAAAAATAGAAATAAAAAATCTGGTGTGAGGGTCCAGGCATTCTTATTTAAGCCATTTGGTATCCAAATCAGACTGCCTGGGATCCGAACCCTCGACCCTTGGTAGACAAGGCAGGCGCGCTACCAACTACACCAAGCGCGAGGATAGGTGTAAAATTTATAAACATAAAAAAATATTTATATTTTGATACTATGGTAACCATTTCTCCATTTCTCTTCTACACTACCAGAGTAAATTAAAGTGTACTTTACACAATTTCAAGGGCAAAATGAGAATATAAAATTTTACATTTTGAAGAGCACCTAAAAAATAATTGATTTATGAATTTTAGTCAAAATCGTGGGCTAGAATTTTGAGAAAAACAAAAAAAACTAAAAAAAAAAGTACGTCAGTAAAGTACTAGTACTATTTGGCCGATTTAGTTCAAAAGTTTCAGGTCAAGTGCCAGGGGATAACTAACTTAAATATAAAATTTCATCCTCCTAGCTCTTTTTGAGATATTTTGTTCGAAGACAGACAGACCATTTTGCGGGACTCAAAACATGTATTTACATCAAAATTTTGACATCAAATGTTTGACATTAATTCAATACTTCCTTTCTATATACACACAACTTTCAACTACGGAAAATAAGAGAAAGTTGTGTGCTGTGCGACCAGTCACACCAGATTTTTTTTCTTTTGTTTTTATAAAAAAGCAATTTAGAATTTATCGAAGGGAAAAAAAAATCCATTCATAAATTTATATAAGTCTATTTTTTTCAACTTAACGCTCGATAAAATAATTCTTTCACAATAATCGTGATTTTTCGAATGATCCCATTTACTCAATAGTATAGTTCAACAACGAAAAAGAAAGTGACAAACTCACCCCTTAAGTGGAACATTTAATATATTAGAATACAGTCTCTTCCTGTCTCTCCCTTATTGTGCCCGTAAATCAAAATTGTGACTGGATTTATTAACCACCTATAATCAAAGTGCTAATATGATTAATCTGACATCATTTTAAGTGATATTGAAACAAATTTATGAGCGATGACAATGGCGGACGTCAGTCCAAACAGAGGCTCTTTATAATAATTAGTGTTATATTATAATGACATTTCTTTCATAAAAGCTCATCATTTACACATTATTGTGAATTGATAAATCGAAAAAAATGTCATTTATTAATTTATAGTTTAATTAGAAAATCAAAGGAATCATTTGTTTGCCATTTGATTGTTTTGAATTTATGGAAGTGTAGAAGATAAATTAAATTAGAACTTCTTGTAGGGATCAAAATAAATTTTTTTTAGGATACCTTAGTATTATTTTTCAACTCGATAATGATAATATAAAATTTTATTAAATTAATTTTAATTGAATTAATGGAGCTGAAAGCATGGATAAGACTAATCTCTTCCTTCCCTCCGGAAATATTAATTAGGGGGCAGAAAGGGTGAGTTCTATCTACTATCTCTCTGACTTAATTCCATTAAAGCTTGGTTAAAACCTGTTTTTCCAAAATAATAAATTATTATTAATATAATAGATAAGAAGGTTCAAAATGTCCCCTCTCCTCCTAAGTCTAAGTGCCTTTCTTATCTAAAAAAATAAGTAAATGAAATTTCAAAAAAATTGAATTAATGAAAGAATGATAATTATATATTAATATTAAATTTGATTAATGATACGAATTTCTATATTTTTTTGTATTACTTACAAGAACATGTTAACTTGGGTATATTTTATTAATAGGTAAATAAAAGAATAGTAGCTAAAATTATTTCATTTATTGACCCACTAAGCTGACGTTTCGGTCTTGGTCAAGACCAGCCTCAGATTGACCAAGACCGAAACGTCAGCTTAGTGGGTCTTAGTGGATCAATCTGAGGCTGGTCTTGACCAAGACCGAAACGTCAGCTTAGTGGGTCAATAAATGAAATAAATTTTTAGCTGCTATTCTTTTATTTACCTATAGGGATTAACGATTATCCAGCTATAAAATCCACATATTTTATTATTATAAAAAATAATCAAGTATTCTACCTCAAATTTTAAGTGACAAAATATTTTTCTGTTGACAGTATTTCCAGTTGGATAAAAAAAATTCGATTAAAAAGATTAATATAAGAAAGAAATTCCTTAAGAAAGAAATGATAAGACATCCTCAAAGTCTGAAGGATAATATGCTTTTACAAAAAGATAAGAACAACGAAACTATGGACTTTGAATTTTAATATAATGAAAAGATGAATACTTATTTTGCAAATGCAAGAGCTTCGCTAAAAAAAAAAAGAATTTATCTGCGACTTTAATAACAAAGTTAATGGAATAGTAATGTTTAAAAATAAGTAATTTCAATTAACATACTTTTTTAAATTTTATATTTATCTTAAAACCAGACTTTAATTTGCTGAATAAAAATTTCTCCATTCATAGACAAGAAAACTCAAAATTAAGTAATTATTATTATTTTTTCATTATTAAAAGCATATTAATATATTCCTTATCTCGAGAGGAGTGGGTTGGGGGTTAAGATAGAGTCAGTAAAGACTAAACTTTGGATGGGTCCCATCGGGGATCAAGTTTCTGAGGATGCAGCTTGCCATCTATTAATAAATTATGAGGAGGGAGAAATCATCTTAAGATTAAATATGAATTAAGTTCAGAATGGACTGACTAAATAAAAAGCCTTAGGACAAATATGTAATTTTCATTAAATACGGTTATTTTTTTTTTACAAATATATATGCTAATAAAAGAGATATCATTGGAGAAATTTTAATAAATTCAAAAACGATAAAATTCAAATTCGAATTCTTTTCTGGAGATACTAAACGGAGAACAAAGTTATTATCAAATTTGAAATTTTTTTAAAGGTCAAGTACTTTGCACATCTTTAATTTGGATTCATGAAGTCTAAAATATGAGAAAATTTATTTAATTATTTAAGACCTCTTCAGCTCGACTGGAGTAGGTCCATAAAAAGAGGACATACTTATTTAAATGGTAGTCAATATAATTTAAATAATTTTTCCGATTAGGCAGGGAGATAAACTAATGAAAAGAAAAATTGATTTATTATTAAGCAATGCCAAAGCACGACGAAACCTAGGATGGATCAGCGTGTGAAACGACCCCCGGTAGTCATTAGTACATATTATTTAGTTTAAAACTGAGAGAAGACGAGATTATATAATATTTTGTAGTTACAGGTGGTTACTCGTCAAGGATTTTTCCTGTTTTCTGGATAGATTAGAGATTTAAACCAACAATGAGGTTGAATAATAAATTTTATTTAGGCCAACTGTACAAATATACACAGTTGGCCTAAATAAAATTTATTATTCAACCTCATTGTTGGTTTAAATCTCTAATCCACCCGGAAAACAGGAAAAATCCTTGACGAGTAACCACCTGTAACTACAAAATATTATTATATAATCTCGTCTTTTAAACTAAATAATATGTACTCTGATGACTACCAACTGTACAAATATACACAGTTGGCCTAAATAAAATTTATTATTCAACCTCATTGTTGGTTTAAATCTCCAATCCACCCGGAAAACAGGAAAAACTCTTGACGAGTAACCACATGTAACTACAAAATAATATCATTTAGTATTTAAAAATATATATAGACTATAAAAAAATTTCGTGTGAAAAAAAATATAGTTTCTTAAAAAAAAATTTTCCGCAGAAAAACTTTAGAGTTCGGGCCCCCCCCCGGAAAAAAATTTCTATATACGCCCCTGTTTAAAATACTATAACACCTAAATGGCCTCAGCAGCCGAATGGGAAAAAAATTGTTAAATGAATGAGTCGAAATTCAATTTGCATGTGAATTTTATAATGATTAAGATTATTAAAGTTTTGCAGTTGCTAATACGTTTATAATATATTGCATTGGACAAATGAATTAATATAATAAATACGTATAATCACTAGTTTGCAAAGTGCCAAGGTGGAAAATTATTTTAATGAATTTATATATGCATGTATTGAAGTCCTTTTCAAATCAATATGTTATATTATTATTATATAGATTGGGGGAAAAAAAGAAAAGAAACTAACTCTATTGAGATGTTTGGTGAGGGAGGGAGAGAAAGGTTCTGTCCTTTTTATTAAATCATGGGACCCTAAAGTTAGGGGAGTGCAAATTTATTCCACTGCTGAAATGCACACAATGAAGGTTAGGTGCACTCCGGATGTATTAGTTCCCTTTTTACTTTTTAGAATAGAGAGAGAAAATTTTGATTGACAAGCAATATTGTGTAAAGATAAAATCTTATTTTTTTGAATGAAAAGCTGGTTCAGTATCTATATTAGTGAGATGATCTAGTCATGGTGTGACTATATCAACAATCAAATATAGAATGAGAAAAACAAATATTTAAAAAAAAAAATTTAACACCAAAAAATTTATTCTGAATTCAGTACCAATATAAATAAATTTGTATTAAAGCGAGATGCGATGTGATTTTTCTTAATCCCTCCTCCTAAGATACAATTTGGAAATTCAGATTATTTTGTCACATTATAAAAACGTTGATGAGAATTATCAAATTCATATATTTGGCAACAACAAGTAGGATTATATTTTTTTTTTTTTAAGATAAGCAAGAAGTTAATCAAAAAATCAATTTAGAATTTTATTTATAAAATGACAATATAATGGTGGCTAGATTCTAATTTGTCAGAGAGAAATTTGAACTTTTTTTTTATAACAAAAAGTCTCGTTCTCAACAAGAAACATGCCCACCTCCTGGGGTATAAATCATATTTTAATGATAAACTGTTTTATCTCTCTAAATGAGAAATAGACAGTACAGATATACCTAACTAAAAACCACAACAAACAGATATATAGTTGTTTCAATGGCTATAAAAAAGTTCAAGCCCTTGGGGTTTGGCGTAGAGGTTAACGTGCTAACCTCGTATAACAAAAGTCGCGGGTACGGACCCCAGGCAGTCCGATGATTTTATTTAAGCCATTTGGATACCAAATGGCTTAAATAAGAATGCCTGGACCCCTAATATGTAATTAATCTCTATAACTGATATCTTTTAAAGTCTTAAATGGCCTAAGTTGCCGAAAAGACTGTGTGTATGTGTGTTGGAATGTGAGTGTCAATGAGAAAAAAGTGTGAGTGTTTAAAAAAAAAAAAAAAGTTCATTTCAAATTGTTTGATATTTAATTTATTATAGCTTAAATGCAATTTCAGGCCTATTAAATTAAATTCAAGTCGTTGGGTATTTGGTAAAAAAAAAAAAAAAAAAAAAAAAAATTCGGATTTTGAAGAAAAACAAATGTATAAAATATTTTTCTGATCCGATAAACTCAAAAAAGAAGCAAACAGAAAAAATGTGAAAAATATAAGTAAATCGAACTGTTGTGGCTGTTTGAACGAATTTGTTCATTGACCGAACATAATATTACCGAACATTAGTTATGACAATAATTAAGAAGCGTGTTCTCTTAGATTAGGCGAGGGTAATTTTTTTTTTTTGTAAGGTTGAACGCACACCAATTGAGCAAAATATTTTGCTCAATGCCAACGCACACCGATTAGGCAAAATGTTTTGTCATTGAGCGTTTTTGCCTAAATTTTTTGCTCAATGGTCGAACATTTTGTCGAATGTCAACGCACACCGATTGAGCAAAACCTCAAAAACAAAACATTTTGCTCAATGTCAACGCACACCGATTGAGCAAAAAGCTTAATGACAAAACGCTCAATGCCAGAGCACACTGATTGATCAAAAACGTTTTCGGACAAAATGTTTTGTTCAACAGCAAAACGTTTTCGTCAATGTCAACGCACACCTATTGAGCATAACACTCAATGGCAAAACATTTTATTCAATGATGTCGAATCATGTCCAATTGTGTTTTTGCCTCCTCGGTGTGTGTTGACCCATAGAAAAACAATGAAAAAATAGTTATAGGCACGATTAGTCAAAAACGTTTTGTCCGAAAATGGTGCTCAATTGGTGTCAGTTCAGCCTAATTTTCATATAAAATTTCGCTAGGAAAAACAAGTGAATTGGAAAAATCAAGGGGTGCCTCTCTAGATCAAGGGTGTATTTCTACGATAATAATTCTGAATGAAAATATAACAACCAAAAAGACAAAGAATGTCTAAGTTGATTAAATTGAATATTTAATACTGTATCTTATTTAAGGTAGCCTCCCAGAGTTCCTTGTTGTGTTTAATATCCTTCCCTTTCTATCAGATTCCCCTTTTATTTAATTAGAACCTGTGCAATTGGTTTGAAATTTCATAAATATTCAAAAGTCAAAAACATTTTACAAACAAGAGTTTATTTACAACAACATAATCACGAACTCACTCAAGCGCCGGCTACCAACGAGACTAAAATTCCCATTCTCCTCGGAGGGTTGCCTATTTCAAGGGGTATATATTTTTGTTGTGAACGGTACCAACATCAAGTGCGTATTTAAGCAACTTTTTTTTCAGCAACTGAAGCTTTAGACCTTATCGCTCTTGATAGCCAATTCAATTGAGATAAAATTGTAACAATAAGGCGATTAATGCGATCGAAAGCAAATAAAGAAAAAATATATTTCTCTTTTTCTTCTTTATTTCATACAAATGTCGACGTTTTGGATTTTCTGGCCTTCATCAGTACATATGCATAGGCGTCATTTGGGGGGGGGGGGGGCAGGGGCCCCCCCCCCAAGGGCTCCGATTTTTATAAAATTTTATATTATTCTAAATAAAATACTCCAAAATACATCTACGAGTATACAAACTGTACAAAATTGAACAATTAATTAAATTAAATATGTTTTGGCCAAATTTGAGCACCAATTTGTAAGTAAATTTTAAGAAAAAAAATGTTTGCCCCCCCAAGAAAAAAATTTGCCCCCCCCCCCCAAGAAAAAGTTGAAATGACGCCACTGTACATATGCTAGCCTCAAGCTAGAAAGGCTTTTGGCAGCTCTAGTGTATTAATAGCTCCGATATTAATATACTATTGAACCAGAAGTTATGTCATCCGTCTAATGTTACCACCAACAGTATGTCAGGAGCTGCCAAGAACAAAGCTCACATAGCACATGTCCTGATGAAGGCTGAAACGTCGGAATTTGTATGAAATAAAGCGGAAAAAGAGAAATTTTTTTTTTTAATTTACTTTCGGTTGCCTTAATCTTCTCATTGTTAATTATACATTTAGACAATACTCCTAGAAATAAAATTTTGTTGCGCCTTCGGGGCTTGGTGTAGGGGTTAGCGTGCTAACCTCGTATACCAAAAGTCGCGGGTTCGGATCCCAGGCAGTCCGATGATTTTATTTAAGCCATTTGGATACCAAATGGCTTAAATAAGAATGCCTGGACCCCCAATAGATATATTAAAAAACATACGAGTATCATTTAAAGTCTTAGGCCTAAATGGCCTAAGTTGTCGAAAATACTGTGTGAATGTGTGTGTGAGTGTGAATGAGAAAAAATTGTTTTTTTTTCTAAAAAAAAAAAATTTGTTGTTTAATGTGAACCCTTTTCTACTATAAAAGCGGCGGGACTTTTACCAATTAATCAGTTGATTAACTAAATAAAAATTATTAAATTAAAGTAAAATATATTAAATTTTGTCTTGTTTTATTTGATATTTCCAATATGTTTAAAAAAAAGATTTATTTATGAACTTAACAAAATTCAATAAAAAATTCTTTATTTAATCAAAAGAATCAAGTATAAATTTTCTTCTTTGATATATTGACATTTAGGCTACATGTTTTATGTATTTTACATAAAAAGAAGCAATTACCTCTGAGTTTAAACATACAGTACATAAATACATACATCCAGGTGGTGGGTTTTTTGAGGGGTGAAAAGCGCGGCACGAGTCAACGGAGGGTAAAAAATAAAAAACTATCCATGGAGGCCCTTTTGACGGTTTTTTTTCCACCCCGAAAGGGAGTGGGAGACCCTCTACAAAAGCCAACCAAAGAGAGAAGGGATGGGAGATCGTAATTTTTTTCTATTCTCTCTTGAATTGGCGGGCGACATTTTCGACCTATGCCTTGGTAATAAACAAAGTAGATGTGGAATCAAGTTGGTTTTTTTTTTTTTTTGTAGAGTCCAGCATCTTTCTTTCTCCTCTTCTCTTTTTTTATAACAATAAAATAATTTCAAAATATTAAAAGAGATAAAATTTATAGGTTATATGAAAAAGTTTTGTCTTTCAATATTTGTTTTGAATTTGAAATATTTATAAAACTTTGATTAAAAAAAAAAAAAGAAGAAGTAAGTTTATTATTTTAATAATATAAAGAAAAAAAGGAGATTTAAATAAAAAGTAATATTTTCTTTTGAAATTTGCTTTATGATAAAAACAATAAGACGGTATATCTTGATAAATAGATTGAAAACCAGGTAATAATACTGTAATTTATTTAAGAAAAATAACAAAGTAGCTATTGTATATTGATTCTGTAGCGGACACTGCAATGTAGTAAGATTTGGAAGAGAAATATGCCGTACTAAAAAAAAAAACAAGATTAAAGGACTGACTGGCCCTCGGGGCTTGGCGTAGAGGTTAGCGTGCTAACCTCGTATACCAAACGTCGCGGGTTCGGACCCCAGGCAGTCCGATGATTTTATTTAAGCCAATTGGATACCAAATGGCTTAAATAAGAATGCCTGGACCTCAAATAAATATATATTAATAAATAACGGTTATCGTAAAAGTCTTAAATGGCCTAAGTTGCCGAAAAGACTGTGTGTATGTGTGTGTGAATGTGTGTGTGAATGAGAAAAAAGTGTGAATGTTTAAAAAAAAAAAAAAGGACTGACTCACTATATCATATCTAATTGTGGCAAACCTAAAACAGAAGACCTCTCAGGTGTAAAACGTGTCTTTGCCATTAGTTCCGCGGTGCGGGGTCGGCACATCAGGTGCAAAGCAACTTTATGTTAAAAATTAATAGGAGATAAAGGGAAACTCATTCAAGTATAATTAATATATGTCTGATGAGATTTATTCTATTAATAATAATAAAAAATTCAAAATTTCCTAAAATAGAGGAAAAGCGAAGTTCTCTTCTAGTCCTTTGACGATTAAATTTAAATTCAATGGCAAATATGGACTAAATAGTCTTGGATGCAGATAAGGAATCAAGAATTATTTTTTAATTTTCATTCAAAGGGATGGTGGTTCTAGCTTTCCTTCCTCAGGAATAACTAATAAGATAAATTCTGTTAAGAATTTGAATTTAGTCATCTCTCACGATTTTTCTTCTACTTCTTAAAGTGTTTTAAGGTATATTATAAATTAAACAGTATATAAAGTTTAATATTTTTAAATTTTAATGATTCTTTTAGGGTAAAATGATTCAGATTATACTATGCATCAAATGACCTCCTCCAATTAACAAAAGTACTCTGATGACATGATTTTTTTTTTTAATATGCCTAGATAAAATTAAAATTTTTCATGAATAAAAAAAAAAGTAAAATTTAACGCTTGCCAAAATAAATTGAATTAATTTAATATATTCAAAAATAAATCTAATAACGTGAAAATTGGTGGTTGAATCATAAAATAATACTCAGCCGGCTAAATAATTTAAAAATCAAGCTAATTGATTAAAAAAACAGTTAAATAAAAAAATACAGTATGATATTTTTATTTAAATAAAATGAAATAAATATAAATAAATAAATGAAGTAAATTGCGTACTATATAAAAGCAGAAAAATAACCCTTTTTCATGCTTTAATTTAAAAGTTCAAAATAATCACAGATTAGGATATAAAATTGTTTTTACTATAATAACTAATTTAATTCCTACTAGGATATAAAAGTTTAAAATTTTAAAAAAAGAATTTAAAAAATAGAGGGCTGAATTGATCATTAAAAAAAAATTTATTTGGAAATGTTTCGGCGTATAATTTTGTACATTCAATGTTCACTATAGTGAATATTATAATGTATTTAAATTATATATTATTTATTATTTATCTATGTAAAGTATCGTATGCCAAAAGTTTCAAGTCTGACCAAAATATAAAAAAATATATTGTTATGACAAATTAAATGGCCAAAGTTTCCAATATATGAACATAAACAACTATACTATTATATAAAGAGAGAGTACGAGATTGTTTGTTTGAAGTATTTTTATTTTATCATAGTTATTAAGGTGGAGTGTAGTGTATAATTTTAACAAATATTTGATTAAATTGCACTAAAGTGCCAAATGTAGCTAAATATAAAATATTTTATAAACAACCTCTAATTAATATTTTTTCATTATAATTTAGGTATTTTTAAATTTTTATAAAAAAACAAATAATAATAATAAAAACAAAATAGACATCTGGTATAATGGTGATATATGGATGACATCTGACAGAAAGATGAGATTCGATTCCTGGCAACCATACTAAACATTTTTTCAACTATACAACGTGCATAAAATAGGGTGTTGTTTGAAATATGAAGTAGCGCCCCAAGTCTCATATTAAAGTGGATCACACGTTATACTACCTGAGTAAAATTACAAAATTTCAGATATTTAGGGAGATTTTGATACAATGACACTTTCAATATTTTAATCTATAAATTCTTTTAAAAACAGTTTGCAGTTATTTTATAAATTGTTTTTCTTAATAGGGTAAATAGTGTAATTAAAAATATTTTGTAAAAAAAAAAAAAAATTAAAGTGTTCTTTTCATGATAAAGTGAGTAGTAAAATTGAATTAAAAAAATAATTGTGGCCGACAAATATAATTAAATAATTATTTTATTTAATGCTCACCTTCCCCTATAAACATTTAATTATTTAATCCTTTTAAAAGGGCCATGAAAATATTTATTCACCGAGCAAATTATTCTAAATATGAGAGAACGTTTCCTATAAATATTTTATGCTGCCATTTTCATGGTTTTTTTTTTTAAATTTTATTTAAGGTCTTTTTCGGCATCGAAGGCTATTTAGACCCCGTCTCTATTTATTTCAATTGGATTGGTAACCAATCCAATTAAAATAAAATTTAGTCGAATGAGACGGGATGCGAACCCTTCACATTTGGGACCAGAAGCTAATGCTTTAGCCCTGAACCACAGGTCATGGTTTTTTATAACAATAATAAGTATATAACAATTGACTTGAAAGATCATATATTAGAAAAAATCGTGGAGTAATCCGGGACACTTGTTAAAAATTATAACAAAAAAAAAAGTGTAAAATAAATTAAATATTTTCAAATCTATCATTTTAACTCTTTTGAAAAAATCCGTCATCTCTTGGAAAATATTTTGACAGTGTCAGAAGGTTAAATAAAATTTGTTTTTCTTTAGAACCCGCCATGATTTTTGTATTGAATAATAACAACGTTTCGGTAGCACCAAAATCTTAATTTGATAAAAAGGTTGGAATTGAAATATTTTATCGATAATAAATTTTTTAAGATTTCGCATAGATTAAATTTAAGGATGTTTAGTGATAAAAGTCCTACCGTGATTAAGTTATAAGAGAGATGATGATCCCAGACTACGATCTGAATTTTGTTACTCTAGATGTACCGTAAAATTTCACGTCACTTTATAAAGATATTCCAGATTTTACTCGTTTCGAGATCCATTCACTCTTGGTTGAGTGTTGGACGCGCACTGAAAGCCGGCAGCCCAAGCGACTGGGGAAATTGCGTGGTCGCTCCCCTCTAACGCTCCCCCACTACTCAACCTCAACCAATCAGCGCATGTCCTGTCTTCTTCCTCTCCTCCAGGGATTTCATCCCCTTCCTCAACCATCACCCCCGGTCGAGATCGTTTTGCACCTTTCACACCCAAAACCAATTTAATAGATCGTAATTACTATACACATTTAGTTTAAAATAAAATGCAACAATCCTCTGGTGTATCTTCAATCATTATATATCTTTATCTGTCTATGTTATGATCATATAAAGTTTATATTTAAAAAAAAGGTAATTTAATAAAATCTTTTTTGAGAATCTTTCTTTTTAAAAAAATGGTTAAAAGAAAGGAGAATAAGACTTACAGAAGTAAAGTGGTTGTAGTATTTCATCTGTTTTTTCAACACTATTACTAGCCCACAAAATGTAAAGCGATTCATCTCTCTAAACAGAAACGAATTAAGACTAATATGTGGTCTTCTAACAGGACACTCTTTTAAAATACACTTAATGAAGACGGACAGAGCTGAGGATGATATATGTCGTCTCCCTAATCTTACAAAAGAAACGGCGGAACACTTGTGCGAATACATTGCACTAATCTGCCAAAGAAGGCAAATTTTCGAAAGACCAAAGGAAATAACAAAATTTCCAAATTATATACTAGTCCTTGTAAAAGGGACGGGATTATTTTAAGAACAAATAATGACCAGGAAGGAAAAGAATAGTCAATGTTCGCGGCTTGAAATGCCTCAGGTCGAAATTTATAAAATAGCAAATATCACTAGGCAATATGTTGAAAGAATATTTTTGTATGTAATCAGATCAGTCATTGAAGAGAATAAGAGAGACATGGGAAGCTAGAGCCCTGGGCCTTTGAAAGAGGAATTTAATACGTTATTAAACAGATAATTCATAAAATAAATTAAGATATGATAAATAAAGTCAAGTCAAGGAGATTGTGAGAATAAAAATCTGGTGTGACTGGTCGCACAGCACACAACTTTCTCTTACATTCGGTCATCGAAAGTTGAGTTCTGTGCTTGTCACACCAGATTTTTCGTGTCGACATATATTTAGTTTCCGACAGTAAGGTACATTTGAATTTCATTTCAAGATGTAAAATTTATAGGTATGGAAAAATATTTATATTTTGTTACCATGGCAACCATTTATCCTATCTTTCCATTGAATTACAAGAGTAAAATGGCCTTCATAAGATTTCAATTGCAAAATGAGAATATACATTTTAAAGAGAATCTAAAAAATTGATTTTTTAATTTCATTCATAATCGTTGGAGTGAATTTTTTAGAAAATCGAAAAAAAAAACTGAAAAAGTGCATCAGTAAAGTACTAGTACTTTTTGGCTCGATTTTGTTCAAAAGCTTCGTGTCACGTCCCATGGGGGGACCTAACTTAAATATAAAATTTCAACTTCCTAGGTCTTTTCGTTCTTGATATATTTTGTTCACAGACACAGAGACAGACAGACCATGTCGCGAAAACCACTTTTTTGGATCAGGGGACCCAAAACGTGTATATCCGTCAAAATCTCGGCATCGAATATTTGACATCAATCGAATGTACTTTCTCTCTATATATATATTAACATATATAGAGGTAAGAGAAACGGCCCCGTATTAATATTATTAATCTAAATAATTATATATATAGATTCTTCTGAAAATGTTATAAATAGATCCTTTACAGTCCATTGAAAATAAATTATCAGTACCAAAGTCTAGCTCTCAGCGGCCCTCTCTATATGATAATATAATAAACTTCTCTAGAGATACAGTGCATATGTCTAAAATTTTAACCAAAATCTTTTAGGTCATAGTGTGTGTGTGTGTATCGTTAAAATGAAAGCTTCCTCTCTCAGTACGATCCTGATTTTGTTGTTACCCACCCACTTAGGAACTTTCCTGACTCTGACTTAATTAAAGGGATCTTTGTGGCTTACTTATGTCCGAGCCCCGAATAATAATCAAATTATATAGCCTTGGTTGTGAGTGAAGAAGAATACAAGGCCTACTAGCAACGCTTTAAATACGAGTAAAACCTAGAAAGTTTTAAGGAGAAAGGGGGAGGGGGGGAGAAAATATACCACAGTTGGTCTTGGAATTTATAAAAAATAAAATTCTAAAATAAACAAGTATTCTTAAATTTAAAATTTACAGATGTTGGGCCGGTAGAATTTAATCTTCAATTTCCGATGTGTCTTTCTCGGCACTCTTGGTTGAATTTAGATCTCAAAGACAAATTTTCGTTAAATTTTTTTTTAATCCAAATTCTTTCCGTTTGCACCTGAGCCCCAAGGGGCCCGGCTCTTTTAAAGACAAAATTTTATTAAAAAATGCTTACATATTAATATATATCATTTTTTTTTTTTATTTCTTTTATTTATGAGTCCCCTTTTTCAAACAAAAATATAGATATTGGCAAATATCCGTATATATGTAAATAGATTTGAAAAATTTCGGGGTAGGCTCGGGCCCCCTCGCCCCCCCCCCCTTATATTATATACGCCCCTGATAATAAACATGGGCGTAACTAGGGGTGCCGGGGTGGGCCCCCCCCCACCGAGAAAGCTCCTTACCCCAAGAAAAATTGAGAAAATATGGTGGGGGCTTTCCAGGCCCACCGGAGGATAGCTGGTCCCATGCCCCCCCCCCCCAGCCAAATTCTCTAGTTACGCCCGCGATAATAAAGATGATTCATACTGAATAAATTTTGGAGATATTTCGGTATAAAATGGAGGAAAATAATATGAGGGCTTTCTGCAATTAATAGACTTGATTAAATTATCTCATCAGGATGACTAATGTCGTAATTCACTTAAGGAAAAAATAGCCCGAGATATTTGTGTCATTTTTTGAGATCTTTTAATGAAAATTGACACTTTATAATGATAAGAGGAATTACTCGAGTTAACATACTTCCAGGTTTGAAGGTCACGCCCTACTCGAACTCGACCCTCATCAAAAACTAATGCAGTCCTTATTTTGAAGAAAGGATAAATTTAACCTATCAGGAATAAAAGTTGGAAGAAAAATGCAGCCAGAATTTTTTACTATCATTGTCAATCTGACATTGAATGAATAATAATAAATAAATAAATGAGATGTGATGTGGAGGACAGCAACCAGGAAGGTAGCCTCCTTTAAGTAAATAGGACCCCTTAAACAAAACGTTTCGGCTAATTAATTGAGCCATCTTCACTTGAATTGTTTGTCTTTTTGGAAATAGAGTTGTCACATGTGTATTGGCATAAGCGAATAGTTAAAAAAAATGCTTATATGTTATAACAATGCAAATAAATGAATTATTAGTATGATGATACAGAAAGTTTCGATATTTTCTTCAGACTCTGTATCATTATACTAATAATTCATTTTGCATTGTTATAATTCATAAGCATTTTTTTGAACTATTCGCTTATGCACAATACACATGTGACAACTCTATTTCCAAAAAGACAAACAATTCAAGACCCTAAGACAACTGAAGATGGCGCAATAAAATTAGCCAAAACGTTGTTTGTTTAAGTAGTTTGTTTTACTCAATAGAGACTACCTTCCTGGCTACTGTTCTCCACATCACATCTCATTGTTATTTCACAGTCCATCAATTCAATTAAATAAATAAATTGTCTAAAATAAACTTTACCTTAAAATAATGTAAGGAGTTATTCCCGCAGACTGGATGATTGGATAACTCGTAGGGCGATGCATTTAAAGGTGAACACTTAACTACACTGCACTAAAGAGGTGGATGCACTTTAGGGGCGGGGGTGGTAACACTTCACTTTTCTGGACAGGTGTTCCTGAAACAAAGTGTAATTAAGTTAAATTATTAAGATGAATGAATAAGGTATTTAAATGAGGGAGACAATTTAATACATTCACTTATTTTTTAGGATTTGTGATTTTTTGCGTGTTATTATTTCAAATAATGTATAAATAGTAAAAAAAAAAATAATTAAAATCAATTAAAGCAAGAAAAGTTAATTAAAATAGTTCCCCTTAGAGTTTGAAATTGACTTGAGTTCACCGGGTCAGGAGAGGTATGACCAAGCTTGGCCTGTTAGAGACAAGAGCATTGGATAGGGGAGTAAGGAGGGGGGGGGGGGAAGAATAAGGTCCGCCGGCCCCGTACCGCAGGAATAATCAGGTGAGGACAGAAGAAGAAGAGAGTTTGAAATTTTTTATTTAAATATAGGCTTACAGTATATTTATCTTTAATAACCATGTATATAATATTAAATTTGAGAAAGAGAATAGGACAAAAAGGGAATTGGATTAGGGCAAAAAATGAGACCTCTAGGTGGATTTTGCAATTACCAATACAATAATTATTACGATGATGATAATAAATTTTCAGAAAAAAAATAGGCTGCAACTAGATTTCCCGAATGGATTAAATTAATACTCTCTTGGCAAAACATTATTGTCAAAAGGGAACAAAACAAAAGCACAAACTAATTGCTTTTTTACATTAGGGATCGTCCACATATTACGTTACGCCTTTTTTGATGATTTTCTAGTCCCCCCCGCTATGTCACAGTTAGTCACATACAAACAAACCCCCCTACAAATATTATGTCACAAAATAGAACTACCCCCCCCCCCCGAATAAAATTTCTAATACAAAATTCATAACATTTTACTTTTTTTTTTTTTTTTTTTTTTATTTCGCCCGTTTAGCCACGCGCCATTGGGCCAAAACGTATACAAAATAAATACATAAATTTTTTTTTTTTTTTGATAAAAAACATTCACACTTTTTTCTCATTCACACTCACATTCACACACTCATTCACACAGTCTTTTCGGCAACTTAGGCCATTTAAGACTTTAAACGATATCCGTTAATGATTATTATACATATTGGGGGTCCAGGCATTTTTATTTAAGTCATTTGGTATCCAAATGCCTTAAATAAAATTATCGGACTGCCTGGGGTCCGAACCCGCGACGTTCGGTATAGAAGGTAGACACGCTACCAACTACTCCAAGCCCCGTGGGCTACATAAAAATTAACATAAACCATTTTTTTATTTTATAAATTCAACTTTGAATTGTTATGTCGCACTTGGAGAAACCCCGGGTCTCCCATGTCAGAAAAAAATTGTATTTTTAAGATAAAATTTTAAAAACTAATACTTAAAAATTTGATTTGTATAAGTATATATTCTGGTAAACAACTACAGAATGCACTTTTAAATTACCGATAATAAGAAAAATTGTGTGCGACCAGTCACACCAGATTAACCCCCGCCCCCACCCCCGAGAAACTCCTCTGGATCCGCCACTGTTCGTTCGTTATTCATGGTGCGCGAAATAAAAAGTTTGAGAACTTCTAGCTTTCATTTGTTCACACCAGACAGCGCTACGGGAGGGCAGGCGCCCCCTCGCCCCCTCACCCTGCCCTGTTGGTAACATTGCCCACCCCCCCCCCTCCTCTGAGAATAACCTGGCCCTGTCACTGGTTCACTCACACCACTCACTCACACACACACACACACAAAGGCGAGAGAGAGAGAGATAGACTCACACACGCAAAGAGGAAATTTTTTACGAGTCATACTGTACTTTTTTTAGATTTAGTGAACCTCAAAACGCCCGTTCGGTTGAAATTACCGTATAAAAATTTGTTGAAATCGCAATACTTTCTCACTAAATATTTTTTTACATATTTTAGATAGCTAAGAGAAAGTAAAATCAAATCAAAAGCTTTACAAAAAATAAATTAAATCTATTTATTTATATTTAATAGGTCTATTGTTAAAATAATATGATTAAAACTTCATTTCATAGCAATTTGGATTATTTAAAAATTAATTACGTTATATTAATATTGCAACTCACCTTTTGTAGCTGCCATATTTGTTCGTTGGTGAGGGAAATTGTGTCGATTTTTTATAAGAGAAAATACACTTAAATAAATTAGATTTTAGTTGAAATCACAAAATAAACTGAACACTTATGTATAACACTTTGATTTACGAATATAGTTAATATCGGAGAACGTGTAAATACAAATTAATTGAAATTAAAAACTTACGAAAAACGCGAGAAAGATAAAATTTATGATTATCCGATGAAACTCCGGTGAACGACTATATTGTTGGTCTCATTTCAGCAAGAGAGGGGTCACGTGATATCTAACAACCAATCAGAAGCAATGCTGCTAAAAAGAACGATTCGTTGAGCCCGCTATTTTTTTACTTTTTGCTTTAGTTGAGTTTTGCTTGAGTAGCTCACTTCACATCAAATTAAATTGGCATAAATAAATCTAAAATCAATTTATTTACTTTTGTGGAATTCTCAAATTATTTCATAAGAAATTATCAAAAATGAAAGAAATGATTCCCTACCTCCGTTTCATTTAATTATAACATCTAAGTCTTTTAATAATAAATTTATTTATGCTGCTATTTTTATTCTTTTATATAATTTCTAAAATGGATTATAAATAATTTAGCAAATGTATAATTAAAAAAATATTTCTGTGGTTCACTTACTTTTTCTATCTTAACACTGTTCGTTAAGATCAGTATTTAATTTGAACTAGTTCTCGAGAACGAATCTCCTTGCCATGCTGTTCATTTGAGTGGCCTGTTCTCAAAATGGCAATGCTTGCCTTCATGTGTTATCAATTTTAAATGCACTTAAATATTTTTACGAACATTTGTGATCTTTGAAATCTTTATTATAAAATCCTTCAGAAGGGTGGACAAATTGTAATAACTGTCATAAAGAAATAAATCGTCATCACCAAGTGAGTAATTGCCCTTGTTGTAATTGAATCTGTTCACCTCAAAGACATTC
>JAKCPI010018026.1:0-11706 GCA_023213315.1 Euborellia annulipes | reverse complement strand
TATTAGATGCTCTTTGAAATGCACTGGGCTCTAAAAATTGTTTGAAGACCACTTTACTCTCTTGTACTTCATAGGAAAGAGGAGAAATGGTTGCCACTGGTAACAACATATAAATATTCTCACATGTTTATAAACATCTTGAATTCAAATGTATCATACTGTCGTAAACTAAATAATATGTCGACACAAAAAAAATAGTATGACAAGCACAGAACACAACTTTCGATTACCGAAGGTAAGAGAAAGTTGTGTGCTATCAGACCAGTAATACCAGATTTTTTAGTGAGTTGAAAATTTAAATTCAAATTTATTAAGAATGTCTTTGTCCTCCTAAGCCTTTGATTTGAGGCCTATACAGTAGTATCCATTCATTTGAGTAAATAATTTTTATTATTTGGTAAACAATTTCAATTAAAAGCGACTATTCCGATTATGTACCCTGTGTTGGCTTTCAGAACTATACATTTTAAATAAATAAAAACGGAATCTAATGGATACAAAGGCCGAAAAACACTAAAAAAAAAATATCAACTTCCCCTCTTTAAACAATCAGTCTTTGATCTTTTGGAAGCTACCTATTCGAATATTTCTATTTATTTCCATTAATAGGAATTTACATGTTTATTATACATTTTTTTTTTTTTTAATTTACTTAATTCTAAATAATGGATCGCTATAAAATACTGTAAGACGGAGGAGACATGACGTTTATGTAGCTTTTTCATTCAATGGATTAAGATTAAGATAAAATAATAAAAAATATTATATCTTATAATATTTAGTAATCCAGGAATGAATATAAAATAGTGGTATGAACTTTTTGGCTTTTAATAATTTTTTAAAATTAGTTGAGGATACTTGTCGCGAAAAAAAAATGAAAAAAGACTGTTTTAAATTATTTAAAATTTGAATTTTAACGGGAAAAGGTTTTCGGCATCTTTGTTTTTTTTATTAGGCAAAAGGCAGAGCCAACTGGGTGAATGAGAGTGTGAGTGTGAATGGGAAAAAAGTGTGAGTGTTAAAAAAAAAAAAAAAAAAACATTTTTCATTCATATTTATTAGTATCAATCCAGTATAAATTTTTATCACTTTGGAGGGGAACCGATTTAGAACTACTAGTTCGGGGGACTTATATGAGGGATTATGGATCAGATTTATTAACCTTTCTATATTTGTAAAAGCCAAACAATTTAAAGATTAAAATAAAAAATCCTATTTATGTTTTGTATAATAAAAAAATTTTAGTATGAAAATATTATAAGGGTTAAGATAAGTCTCCCAATTTATGGTTAAGTTTATCTATCAGAATCAGTGAATGTTGTAATCTCATAGAATAGACAACTTACTAATTACCCTCAAGACTAATCAGCAAGTTTGACGTCTTTGTCCCTTAAAGCGAAATAAAGCCAATTCTGGTTTGTTTTAAACAGATACCATTTACGTTGCTAAATATTATAAATTATTTAATGACGTTTCAAGAGGCTGATTAGTGTAACAAGTATTTCATCTTCTGCAAAGAAAGAGGTATCTAATTTTTTGGGTATAAAAAAATTTCAAATAAATTTTATGAATATATTGAGAAGCCATCCATATACGGTTGAAATTTAGGATATACTCAATTCAAAAATTCCAAAGTAAAAAATCTGGTGGGACTGGTCGCACAAGATTTTTTGTGTTGAGATATATTTAGTAGGGTACATTTAAATTCAAGATGTAAAATTTATAAAAGAAAATATATTTTATTAGCATGGCACCACTCTTTCCTATGAAGTTCAAGAGTAAAGTGGTCTTTAGAAGATTTCAGTGGCAAAATGAGAATATATATTTATTTTATATATTATATATTTATATATTTTTAATAAATATTTAATACAAAAATGTGGTCTATAATTAAAAATTCTCCTAATAATGAGAATATATATTTTAAAGAGTCAGGATAGGTGAAAAAGTGAAGAAAATCTGCAGCTAGTTGTTTTTCATTTCACCTATCCTGATTAAACTACCAGCTATAAGCCCTACGTATCTATTTTAAAGAGTATCTAAAAAATAATCGATTTGTGAATTTTAATCAAAATCGTTGGAGCAACTTTTGAGAAAATCGAAAAAAAGTACAGTACTATAGTACTTTTTGGCCGATTTTGTTTAAAAGTTTATTCAAGCTACAGTGAGGTGCCTAACTTAAATATAAAATTTCAACCTCCTAGCTCAATTCCTTCATGCTTTAAGCATGATTGAACACACTGAACAGACAGACTGACAGACAGACACTCAGACAGACAGACCATGTTGCGAAAACCCCTTTTTTGATTCAGGGAACCTCAAAACGTGTATATCCATCAAAATCTCGACATCGAACTTTTGACATGAATCCAATACTTTCTCTATATATATATTAACATATATATAGAGGTAAGAGAAAGTAAAAAAGCAATTTTTTCTTATTTGAATTTGATCATAAATCAATTCAACAGTTATCATGATTATTTCTTGTACCAATAAATAATTTCAATTTTGGTGAAATTAATTATCTTAGTAATTTCATGTTTGGTTAAAATTAAAAGTAATCAGTGAAGATCAATCAATGAGGAAACTATATATTTAAAGAGATAACCCTAGATTTCGGTTCGGACACCACCTCACCCCTTTTATGTTGATTCATACTTCCGTTAAATGCAAGTATGCGTGTATGAATGAACTCGTATGAGTGGGGAGCCGGGAATCACGCTCTAATGAGACGGAAACTGCACCAATCCGGCCTCCAACTCACACATTAATATTATATAGTATTTATATATAGACTGCATAAGGTCGTATTGAAAGCAGGTTTAATATATTAGCAAATTTATGGACTGCTAATGATGTTAGTTATTAAATAGGTCAGTAGAATTTATATTCGATCAATCTTTTATAAAATAGAAAAGATCAAAATATGATTATTAGTCATTTTATTATAAAACAGATATCTAATCATTTATGTCTTATCCATCTGGATTTTTTTAACGATATTCCTCGTTGATGTAAAAATAATTTTGAATAAATTAATTATTAATTCATGAGACGAGAATATAAATTTGTTCAAAATCCTATTGGTTAGTGATTTAGTGTAATCCCGAGATTTTACCAACCACCTAAATCCCGGATTTTTTAAAATAAATAATTTTTAGATTCAATTATGAATTCGGATTTAGCTGGATCACTAACAAAACAGAATAAACCGCGACTAAACAGATAATACTTCGATAAACATTGAATATTTCGAGTAGTGGGTAATGTAATATGAATTTTAAATTTTGGTCAGTAATTGAGATTTTTGATGGATTTTAGTAAAACTAAAAATTTTAAAGTAACGTTCCAAGCGTTGTAAATTTTTCTAAATTTTATTTAAATTAGAAAAATATGCGGGCGGGGAGTCTAAATGGCCGAATGTGCCGAAAGAACTATGTGATTAAAATATTTTATGTAAAACATAAAATAGCTGGTTTTAAATCCACTTGAGGATGTCTATTCTTATATTAACTTTATAAATTTAGTGTCAATCATTTTTCATTTTTTTTTTTTCGTATATTTTATTTGACAGGATGATTGAAATCTTTTCTGAAGGTCCCGTTCCTCCTCTTTCTCTGCAGCTCATTCGAATTTATTATTTTTTAATATTCCTTATTCCGGGAACTTGTTATCAAGCTCTTATTTTAAAAAGCTGAAAATAGGCCTTTTTATTGTATTTTTAAACAAGGTTTTATTAAAAGACAAGAACATCTTTCATTTTCTCTAATTTTATTAAGTTTTCTGAATCTGATATAAAGAAATTATTATTTAAAATTTCTTCTTGCCCGTGGATTAGGTTAACAAATATAAAAAAATATTTCATAATTGTTTTGCATAAAATACATATAAATCACAGTTTAACCCAAAACAAGAATTTTTATCAACAAGTGTGAAAGCATACCCTGGTATATCCAAGAAACAACACAAGTAAAAGAAATGCATTCAAAGTTTGAAGGTTTCGTTTGAAAATGTAGGTTGTAATTTAAGACAAATTAATTTTTAGAATTTTTAATTAGATGACCTTTGTTTGGCCGAAAATGTACTTTACAATCAGACGTCAGCTAATTAAAAATTGTGACAAATAATTTGTCTTAAATTATTATACTGCCCGTACAGTATAACCTCCATTTTCATAAAGTGATCTTCAGAAGTTTTCAATGGCAAAATGAGAATATATATTTTAAAGATCATTTAAAAAATAATTGATTTTTGAATTTTAATCAAAATCGTTGTAGCGAATTTTGTGAAAATCTCAAAAAACTGAAAAAGTACATCAGTAAAGTACCAGAACTCTTTAATCTTAACTCTCTAATTTTGTTCAAAAACTTCGTGTCACGTCCCAGGGGGGTGCCTAAGTTAAATGTAAAATTTCAACCTCCTAGCTCTTTTCGTTCTTGAGATATTTTGTTCCCAGACACACACACACAGACAGATAGGCCATGTTGCGAAAACCACTTTTTTTGGATTCAGGGGACCTCAAAACGTGTATATGCATCAAAATTTCGACTTCGAATTTTTGGCATGAATCCAATACTGTCTCTCTTTATATATTATCATATATAGAAGTAAGAGAAAGTAAAAATGAATAAATTTATGTTAGATGAAAAAAATTCAACCTTTAAACAAAATATTTGGTAATTTTACAAAAAATATTAAAATATTATTCGTTGATAGTTTGGGCTGGAAGTTGAAATTAATAAGTTGGAGAAGGAAACCAGCGCCTCTTTTTCCACCATACACACTATTTATTTGCAAATATTTCGGGTTGCAGTACGCCACCCATCATCAGTGCAGCGACTATATATACAATGTAAAATATAAAATAAAATAAAATAAAATTACAAAATTATCATACAGAAAATATTCAAAAATTGGCTTACATAGTTTTGGTGGTGGATGTCGTCTATATTTTTGCCTCTGTTTGTATAAATGCTTGCCATTCTCATAGTGATGTTCTTAAAATAGGCAAATTACCAGCAATGAATGAGACGACTTTTTATTTTAATAACATATATAAAAGAGGAAGGCGGGGAGAGAGGAAGATGCGCATAAGGATTCTTTATAAATGATGAAAAATGCGCAAAACTTGATGCTCAATGACAGGCAAGCTGTTTACATTTATTTAAAAAATGATACAAAATGTAAATTTAGCCCCTCCAAGTCCCTTTGGTGGTTAACCGCCCTTTCGATGTTGAGGTATATGTGGCATTTTTCTAAAAATTCGCGTTTTTTACGGTCTTTTTCTGTTATTAATATTCTAACGTTGTTGAAGTCCCATGTGTGGCCCAAATTGTGAGCATGTTGTGAGAGCGCTGTCACACCAGTCCCTTTAGTTACCGATTTTTTGTGTTCGTTGATTCGGACTGAGAGGGGTCTTTTTGTTTGCCCTATATAATATTTGCTGCAATCAGTGCACTCTATACAATACACACTATTTTTTTGTTCTATTGTTGGTGTTCGGACTTTATTATTATAAAGTCCTATCATGTTATTTTGAGGCTTCATAACAACACCTATATCCCACTTTTCTAACAATTTTTTTATTACTTCAGTAGTTCGTGGAATGTAAGGGAAAACAGCGAATGTATTTATTGTATTGTTATTACTATTGTTGTTATGAGGGTTCGTTCCAGCCATGTGTACGGTTTTTGACCTTCTGATTATTTTATTAATAAAAAATTGGGGATACCCATTTTCTGAGGCCATTTTTTTAATATGTTGGATGTTGCACTGTATAAACTCTGGGTCACATATTCTATATACACGATCTACAAAGTATTTGATGGTGTTGTTTTTGTATGTTAGTGGTATCTGTGAATGATAATTAGTTATTTTTAAGCTTGTCTCAGGTTTATAATAAATATTGAATTTAAGTTTACCATCTACATTTCTAAAAATTTGCATATCCAAAAAGGATATTTTGTTATTTTTCTCTTCCTCCATCGTGAATTCAAGTGACGGGTGAAAATTATTGAGTTCATTTAATAGGGTATTTATTTGATCCTTTTTTACTGCCGTTATACTGTCATCTACGTATAGATAAAAGAAGGGTAGATTTTTTGGTTCAATTATTTGATGGAAAATTTTCTTAACGACAATGGCCGCGGCAACTCCGGATATACATGATCCATTCGGAAGACCATCCTTTTGTCTAAAAAAATGATTTTCAAATTGTACGTAGTTGTATTTTACACATAGCTGGACCGCCTCTATGTATATTTTTTGGGGAATTTTGTATTTGGGCTAACAATATCCCAGTATTCATCAATAGTCTCTAACAGTATGTCAAGAGGGATCGAAGGAAACATGGATTTTATGTCAAATGAGACTAGGATTGTTAGTTAATTGTATATTAGTTAGATGTGTTTTCTTCTATTTTTCTTTTCTTTTATTCAAACCCCAATATTAAAATATTATTTTCAATTAGGTTATTTTATGGAATTTTTTTTCTTAATTAAAATTATTATTTTTTTTTTAAGATGATGTAAACCCATTTAAGGATATAAATAAAATAAATAAAAAAAAAAAAATGATTTTTTTTTTTAAGAAAAGTTCATAAATCATCTCTCTGGAGTATTCTATCTTATATAGACATATAGAAGTTGCTACTTCGATTTACTTTATCTATAAAAAGATAGTTCTCATGGGAGAGAAAAAAAGCTTCTTTAGATAAAAAGTAAAACATTATATACGTATATCTTTATGAAAATAATTTTAATAATATTGACTGCATTTAATATTTATTATTGGCATATCATAACAAATAATTAATTTTTAAGAATAGAATTAATTAAAAAAACTTTTTTTAGATTTTGACTAGGGCACTGGTCAAAAGTGGTTAAAACCGTCAGAAATTAGTTTAAATAAGAATGTCTGGGCCCCAATATGTATATTAATCAATAACGGATATCGTAAAAGTCTTATATGGCCTGAGTTGCCGAAAATACTGTGTGAATGTGTGTGTGAATGAGAATAAAGTGTGAGTGTTTAAAAAAAAGAAAAAAGTACAAGAGTAAAGAGGACTTTAGAACATTTCCATGGTAAAATGAGAATATACATTTGAAAGAGCAGAGCAATTAGCCAGCAGATATTTACCATATAGGCCTAATATAAATACAATTTGAAAGAGATTATCTAATTGATTGATAAAGATATAAAGTTAATTAGGCAGGACGAACTTGAGAACTGTTTAAGAAACGATAGGCGCCTGCTCAGCTTCTTCACCTCCCTCCTCTCACAGAGCATCCAAAAAATAATTGATTTTTTAATTGAATTTTGAACTGAAAAAGTGAATCAGTAAAGTACTAGTACTCTGGCCGATTTTATTCAAAAGCTTCGTTTTACGTCTCAGGGGGGTGCCTAACTTAAATATAAAATTTCAATCCCCTAGCTCTTTTCATTCTTGAGATATTTTGTACATATACAAACAGACACACAGACAGAACATGTCGCAAAACCACTTTTTTGGATTCAGGGGACCTCAAAACATGTATATCCATCAAAATCTGGACCTCGAATTTTGACATGATTCCGATACTTTCCCTCTATATATTATATTAACATATATAGGTAAGATAAAGTAAAAATTCTAAAAAAAAACCGGCTTCTCAGCAGGATGTGTTCTGTATAGAAAGCATAAAAACTCAATTTTGATCCCGGTGAAGAGTTTGGTGCCTTTTCATGTGGACAGTCACATATAGGGATAAAGGAAGTTAAAAACTTTTCCATTAAAAATTAATGTAAAATATGAGTTTTTTTTTTACAGAGAGAAAAGAGAAAGAAAATATTATTTATAATATAAATAAATAACCATTTCAGAGATTATCTAATTGATTGAGAAAGATATAAAGTTATTTAGGCGGGACGAACGTGAGAACTGTTTAAGAAACTATTGGTGCTTGCTCACCTTCCCCTCCCTCCACCCACCCTTTCATTCTGATTGTCGACGGCTAAAAATAGAAAACGATCCTTTCTTAATTTTCAAGTTTTTTTTTTATTACTAAATTAAATAAAATGAAAAATATTATAGTCATATAAGAACGATGGATCAAAATAAATATGTTCCAATATTTGTGCTTTTAATCAAAACACTAGTAAGTGTACAGTTAATTTATATTAAATTTTTGTTAACCAATGTAATAAGAAAAAAAAATGATATTAATATAAATATATTTAAGTAAGCAGATCGCCTACAGGAAGAACTCAATAAAAAATCATCGAGGATCTTTTTATAAAATCTTCCATTATCTAAAAACATCTCCTTTAAAAAAAAATAATAAGAATAAACAGAAAATAAAAAAAAGTTAAAAATTCCCAGTAAAGACACTCACACATGGATCAAATTTCCTTTTTAACAAACGCCCATAAAATAATTTCTAATAAAACACTTGATAAAATTATTTTATAATTTTCTCGTCAATTTTTTTTTTTTTTTTAATCATAATTAGCATTGGCCATGTTCTTTTTCGCTTGGGTTGAAGGAGTTGAATAATTAATTAAATGAATTTCTATATACCTCAGTCAAAGGTGATGGCAGGTGCTTCACGTTATAAAATTTAATACTTGAAGACACATCACAATAAAAATTAAACTCACTGAACACATTTTATAATTTTTTAAAGCACTAAATAAAATCATTTATAAAAACGAACCGAACGAGTCAAGAAGAGAAAGTCGTACTGAATGTTTGAATTTGTTCGCCGCTAGAGTGCTCTGGGTCTCTTTTTTTTACTCTTTGAAGTAAAAAAAAAAATTGAAGATTAAAATAATTTAATGAAAAAAATTATTAATATGAAGAAAAAAATTATTTTATTAAATTATTTACAAATATTAATATTGGGATGCGTTAGTATATATTATTATAAAAAAAAAAAAAATTAAGTTCAAAGAATACAAATACTTCTTTATTTTTAACACCTGTAATGGTTATGTAAAAATTTTATATGAAATAAAATATATTTGGAATTGAGAAAATTATTGTATTTACGATAATAATTTATTTTAGCGAAAAAATTTATTTGATTCTCTTTTTGAAAGAGATATATTTTTGATTATTTCATATCCTTGCCGCTAGAGCGAATTACTATAGCTTTGTTCATATTCTTGTACAAATATTAAAATTTTGCATTCAAAAATCTGGTATAACTGGTCGCACAGCACCCAACTTTCTCTTACCTTCTGTAATCGAAAGTTCTTCTGTGCTTGTCACATCAGATTTTTCGTGTTGACATATGTTTAGTTTCTGCCAGCACAAAACACAACTTTCAATTAGCGAATGTAAGAGAAAGTTTGTGTTGTGCGGCCAGCACACCAGATTTTTTATGTTGGATTTTTTAAATTCCACTTTTAATTGAAACTATTGGTCCGAAATTCTTATAAACATAAAATTTATGTTTAGTTATTTTAAGTTCAGTTTTTTATGTTTTATGTAATTATGTAATTTTCTCGAAATATAAGCTTACTATATGAAATTTATTTGTTTATTTCAATAAAAACCACTGGTCAAAATTGGATTAAAACCAGCATGGTTAAAATCGGTTTTAATCTGTGGTTTTAACCACTCTGGTTTTAACCGAACCATATATAGATACGACAGGGCCGGATCTAGGGGGGGGGGGGGCAGTGGGTGCGTGTGCCCCGGGCGGCAGATATCAGGGGGGCGGCAAATAAAGAAAGGTTTACTAAAAAAAAGGTAAAATGATATGAGTTTTGTATAGAAAATTTTAAGAAAGAGGCGGCCAATTAAATTTTGCCCCCCTAAAAAATCTCCTAGTTCCGGCCCTGAAATACGATATGAAGACATTAATCATGGGAAAAGAAATGTGTTAGAATAAATTTATTGATAATGGACCATATAACTGATTACTTGTTGGTTACTAGTTTTCCAATTATTATCATTAACCGAATACATACGTGTTTAACTATCAGCCTAATGGGTATTTATTTCAAAGGTTACAAATAACTCGCTCTAAAGAGGGGAATTCCCATCGCTCGTTAAGTCCTGAATGGGGTGGGAAGAGAAGAGGAATAGGGAAGTGCCAACAGACAAAATAGCCCGACCAATTCAAATCTAGACCTACCCAATCTTTTGTATGATAGGCCAAGGAAACAGAAATTCAAGAAAAATTTAAAATTTTAAACAGATAGTAAAACTCTTTTTTTTTTGGAAGAGAGAGATTGAGTTAGAAATATTTAAAGACTGGTATATTACCTTTAAAGAAGGAAATTTCTCTCATATATACAGTATAAAAGTAATTGAAGAAAATCAAATGTGGAATTTTTACCTGAAACAAAAGAGAAAATTGTTAAAAAAAAAAAAAAAAATAGGTAATTGGTTGATTATAAATAAATTCTAACAATTTTGTGGGCAAAATGAGAATTTTAATGATTAACTAAAAAATAATTCAGGTATGAATTGCAATCAAAATCGTTAGAGCGAATTTTGAGAAAATCAAAAACAAAAAAAAAAAAAAAACTGCAAAAGTATATCAGCAAAGTACTAGTACTTTTTGACTGATTTTATTTAAAAGCTTATTTTTGGACCTTAGGAGAGCACCAAACTTATACCCCCCTAGTATATAAAATTTCAGCATCGTAGCTCTTCTTTCGTGTTTTATTATGAACACTCACACACATTCACACACTTTTTATTATTATTTTATTATTTGAAATTCCTATCGGGTCCCCGCTTATTTACCCGAGGTGCTTACGTGCACGAAGACACACACCTCAAGCCCAACAGGTCTCTAGCCGTGGCCATTTACCGGCACTCCGTGAAGTTGATTGATTGATTTGAAGTTGTGGGGCTTCTTTGCACTGAGACCTTATAGATCTATTGTGCTCCCCGTATCACTCTCCGGGTACAAGGCTTGAAATCATCAAATCAATCAATCAACTTCACGGAGTGCCGGTAAATGGCTACGGTCAGAGGCCGATTGGGTTTGAGGTGTGTGTCTTCGTGCACATAAGCACCTCGGGTGAATATACGGGGATCCAGATAGGAATTTCAAATAATAAAAATACTTTCTCTCAATGCATTACAATAACATATATATGTAAGAGAAGGTAAAAAATATAAATAAATGGAAATTATTGTGAATATAAAATTGGGAGTGGGAAATCGGAGGGTAGATACAACAATGGTCATAGAAAATATATAATATTTTGAACAGGAGAGGAGTATTTTCTTTTGCCATTCTTTATTACCAATTTTGTGTTTTTTAAATTAATATACGTAATCGGGCTTAGCGTCTAGTATACTTATAAAAATAAACGTCATTAATCATAATTTAATATAATTGCCAAAATAATCCTGTAGATACACTGATATTTATAATAATATGAATAAAAGAGTAAGAATAATTTATTATCAGTGAATTTTTTTTTTTTTTTTACTCATCTTTTGCTATAATTTTTGTTATAAAATGGGTTTGAAAATTAACCAAAGACGTAACTTGATTTATTACATTACGTGTCTCTTAGCATCTCCCTCTCGTGAGTTTAATGAACACTTAGGCATATAAAATTGGTCCTCTCTTGACTGCAGTAAAGTTCATATGCAAATAGTTGCAAGCAAACCTCGAGGTGCTTACAAGTGCTCAAGTGGGGAACCGAGAAGAGATCAAGGAAACGGATAACACAATTAGCAGCAAGCAAGAAACT
>JAKCPI010018025.1:0-14046 GCA_023213315.1 Euborellia annulipes | reverse complement strand
GATAAAAATTAATATGTACAGTGAGGGACAATATTAAGTCCCACCCATGCGTTTTCAACTTGTGATTATTTTATTGTTTTTTTTTTTTAAAGAAAATGAAAATCTTAATTGAAAATTTTCTAGGTTTGAACCATGAAAGTTTCCATTAAAAAATTTATATATTTTTTTTAAACATTAAACAATCAAGTAGAAAAACGCATGGGTGGGACTTAATATTGTCTCTCACTGTACATCTTTTTCCGTACTTTGGACATTTTTTGGGCAGCTATGTCATGCAATAAAGTAATACAAAGTAGGCCTATATGTAGACTGCAACGAAATGACATAAAATACTGTAAATACATGTTAATTGTTGCCACTGTTAGCATTTGGTCAAAATAAGAATGGGCCCCCGAGCTTGGAGTAGTTGGTAGCGTGCCTACCTTCTATACCGAACGTCACGGGTTCGGACCCCAGGCAGTCTGATGATTTTATTTAAGCCATTTGGATACCAAATTTGGCCCTGATCTTTATTAGAACAGGAGTTCCAGCCGTTTTTGTTTGCACTGTTTGTGAAATTTTCCGTACTTTGGGGACAGCCATTACTTTTGTTGTAATTGTGCTACAATTCTATAATTTGGCATTTTTCATTCTCTCATCATGGGCAATGAACACACCAAATTTTATTAAACTCGGAGATGGACGGGTTGGCAGCTGTGTTGATTTGAAATGGAATTGCCCATAAAAAATTTACACAATTGTGCTGCCATTCGACGTTTCGAGGAGTTTTGTTGACACGCTTCAGCCCTGAAGATGGTTGAATATCTGACCGAAACGTCGACTTGAAGTGATTATAATAATAAAATAAACGTAGTTGCAATCACCCTTTTCTTTCTGCCTTACTAGAAAATATTTTTACTGTATTTTGATACATGGCAACCATTTCTCCTATCTTTCCTATGAAGTACAAGAGTAAAGTGTGCTTTAAAAGATTTCAATGGCGAAATGAGAATATACATTTTAAAGAGCTTCTAAAAAATAATTGATTTTTGAATTTGAATCAAAATCTTTCGAGCAAATTTTGAGAAAATCGAAAAAAAAAAAATCTGAAAAAGTACGAGTGACAAGCACAGAACACAACTTTCGATTACCGAAGGTAAGAGAAAGTTGTGTGCTGTGCGCCAGTCACACCAGAATTTTGGATTCAGGGGACCTCAAAACGTCAAAATCTCGACATCGAATTTTTGTCATGATCGCAATACTTTCTCTATATATTTTATATATAGGGTAAGAGAAAGTAAAAATATTTCCTATGTATAAATTTGATGAGTAGGCCTTTTTAAAAAATTAAAAAAAACCTATTTTATTATATTTATTTTAACTAACTATTATTATTACACGATCATTATTTAGTTGAGATGAGCAAATAGAGACGGACGGACGGACAGACGACCTTCGCAACCTTGAAAAGAAATATTAGTTTTTAAATATTTACACAGTTCTTATAAAAACGTAATGCTAAATTAAAAATTTCATATTTTTACTATGAAAAAAAATAAATATTCTAATCTTTTAATTGTACATTTTTATACATCAAATAGGAAGATAAGTTATTAGCCTTCATATATCTACTGATAATGTCAAAACCGCCCCCCCCCCACCTCCTCCCTCCCTCTCTTCTCTCTTATAATTAGTTTTATTCAATTACAAGTTATTGTTTCGTTCATTTAGAAGTCTCACTTCTTGCATAATACCTTTATTGGCTATGAGGCCTAAATAGCCTCATATGCCCATTAATATTTTATCTGACATTATTTATTAATTAGTTTGACCTTCAGAGTAAAAGAATATTAAAAAAAATATGGTGTCACTGGTCTCACAGCACACAACTTTCTCTTACCTTCCGTAAACGAAAGTTGTGTTTTGTGCTGCCACACCAGATTTTTAATATTCTTTTACAGCCCCTAAAAATTTGGACAATGATTCAAGGCTTTGCTCTCTTATACTCTCTTGTGGGTAATTGATAATTTAAATAATACATTCGACTAAATACATATGATTCAGAGAGTAAGGGCAGCCAAAAGGAAATAATTCTGAATGCTACAACAATTTTCCGGATTTTTTTTTTCCGGAGACGTTTCGGTGCATTTATTAGTGCTCCATCATCAGTCCTTTCTATAATAAAACATACACATCAATATAAAAATATACATGTATATATCACATATAATGTAACAATATGGAATAACTTACATTTGTTTTTTTGTGCTCAGAGTTAGTCTAAAATTGTTTGATATATACATATGTCTTTAATTGGTTACAATTGAACATGTAAATAAATAAGATTTGGTGGCTGTGAACGTAATAGATTTTGATAGGGCAGGTTCAGCCAAATAAAAAGCCTTTATATGCTTCTCGACTCCGGAGACGTTTCGAGATATTTTTAATGTCTCATCTTCAGTCCGTCTACAAAATGTACATGTAAATAAAAGATTAGTTTTCGATATACAGTAAAAAGTATAAAATCCATTGTAATAAAATAAAAAAAAAAACATACGCTTACATCGAAAAATAGCATAAAGGTATTCATTGCTCTCATGCATTTATATATGATTTTTTTAAAAAGTTTATTTCCAGAGCATCGAAAAGTTAATCCCGGTCAAAGTATTAATATAGGCAAAAATAGAACAAATTATTTTCTTCATTTTTTTAAATCAAATATAAAATATCTAAATTTGACATTTCGGTTTTTATTTTTTGACCTGAACATGTATATTGTTGAACTGGCATACAATGTTTGACAATGGTCACCCAAGAAAGTGAAATATATGAATGAATATAAATAATACTTAGATTTATATAAACGAGGGCTTTCGGTCAGTCAACTAATTTATCTATTTATAAAAAATTTCTCATTATCTATATTTAAATTATTAACTTATTAACTTTTAGTAATCTATAAAAATGAATATTAAAAAAAACTCTTTTTAAAAAATTTTGACATTTCGATTATGAAATTTTACATTATTTGAGAAAATTATTCTTAGATTATTTTGATTTATTTATGTGTCTCCAGTCAACTCTGGAAGAGCACAGCGTCAAAGGCTCTACCAAGTTTTTCGCTGTCTCTCTGAAAATTGATAGCAGATTTCCGGAAAATTGTTGTAGCATTCAGAATTATTTCCTTTTGGCTGCCTCTGTCCTTCCTCTCTGAATTATCATCACAGCCACCACACCTTAATTAAATACATATGAGCTGTATTATACGTATATCTTAAGACAATATCTATTTTGTATGTTAATAAGATAAGAAATATACTCTTGAAGGGCTGATGATGGCTTTATTGAGCATAGCCGAAACGTTTCTAATATATCATTAATTTAATTTAATTGTTGAATATTTATGACTTAAAATAAAAGCGTGGCCGCTTCGAGGCTATAGACAATACCTTAAGCTATCAATGAGCGCCCCACGCTTTTATTTTAAGTCATAAATATTCAACAATTTTAACAAGAACAATTAAATTAAATTATTTCTCACTTTTTAGTGCAATTTCAATAAAAGCATTTTTTTTTTCAAGTTTTTTATTATATTTTTTTAGAAAGCCCTTCAAATTAGACAAGCACATTCGAAAAAAAAATCTGGTGTGACTAGCGCGGTCTCTTACCGAAAGGTAAGAGAAAGTTGTGTGGGGTTCGCCAGTTTTGTGTCGAGATATATTAAGTTTCCCAAAGCACCCTAGATTTCAACCTCGTAGCTCATTTCCTTCATGGTTAAAAATGTCCACAGTGACCATAGGCGCAGCCAGGGGGGTTTTTGGGGGGTTCAACAAATCTTAAATTTTTAAAATGTTAGAAAAAATTTTCTTGAACCCCCACCCATCAAAATTTCAGGCTACGCCAATGACAGACACACACACACACACACACACACACCCAATTTGCGGGACCCATTTTTTTGAACTTAGGGCAAGGGCGGACCCAGAGGAGTTTCTCGGGATGATCTGGTGTGACTGTCCGCACAGAACACAATTTTTTCTTAATTTCGGCAATTTAAAGGCGCATTCTGTACTTGTTTACCAGAATATATATGGACCCTGTTATGCAATGGTGTGTCAAAGACCAAAAAAATTTAAAAATGAGTTAAGCACGGAATATTGTTTCGAATGCTATAATTAATAGTATTTTTTTTATGAAATATGTCCTAAAAAAATTTATATTTAATGTTACTTGCACAATTGACAACAAAAATTATATATAATCCAATGTAAACAAAAAACTTTATTGTTGATTTTCTCAAAACTCGATGTTTGGTCTTTGACACACCATTGCATAACAGGGTCCATATACAAATCAAATTCTTAAGTATTAATTTTTAAAATTTTTCATTAAAAATAAAATTTTTTCCAAAAAAAAAAATATTTTTTAATCTCGTGTGAGGGGGTAATTAGCCCCTTTACCCCTCTCCTCCCCGGGGGGCCCCCCCCCATCGGTTTTTTCGTTTTCGGTTTCCGTTTTCCCCTTCCCCCCCCCCGAAACACCGATCCCCCTTCCTCCTCCCGTATCCGCCCTTGACTCAGGGCACTTCAAAATATGAATATCCATCAAAATCATCGAATTTTTGACATGATCGCAATACTTTCTCTCTATGGGTCGTTTTGATAACTTACCTACCCCAACATTAAAATAGTCTCCCTATGAGAGTCATTCTGGTGTTTGTCCTTCAGCATTAAAACAACTGAAGGACAAACACCAGTATCTTCTCCCATTGGGAGGCTATTTTAATGTTGGGGTAGGTAACAAATCAAATATTTTCATATATAGGGTAAGAGAAAGTAAAAATTCAATGATTTCTACGTTACTGTTGGTTATCTTTCTGGAATTAAATAAAACAGTCACCTCTTGTGTACCTGAACGAAATTTCGTTTTTTTTTTATTCACTTCTTTTCTTTCTAATCTGGTGTGACTGGTCGCACAGCACACTATTTATTCTTAATTTCGGAAATTTAAAGGCGCATTCTGTACTTGTTTGCCAGAATATAAATGCAAAACAAATTTTTAAGTCATTAATTTTTAAAATTTTACATTAAAAATACATTTTTTTCGAAAAAAGTATTTTTTCAAATCTCAGGGGAGGTAATTACCCCCTTTACCCCCCCCCCCCCTTGTATCCGCCCTTGGTTTTTATACACTCACCTCTGATTTTATTAAAAGTTTTGTTTTGCCAATAATTAATTACTCGTACTGTCAAAAAGAAAAACAAATTGGAATAGGCCTGCTTTGAACTAACTCTTTTCATCTTTATTATTATTATTTTTTTAATAAAAATTTATTTTTAATCCAATTTCAAATTCCTTAGTCTAATGTTAGCAGATTTGTGAATTTGTGAGTTCTGTTGAACGAGTCGAGTCGTCTCTTATTATTTGAAAAGGACAATTTATTGTTATTTGTTGAAAATTAAATAGGCTCGTTAGTTAGTAGAAAGAATAAGTTGACTCATTCCCCTGGCGAATACGAGATAAGCAAGCGTGGTGTGCAAGAGGAAGAAAGGGTAAGGAGCGAGGTCGTGGACGAGGCCGAGGATGAGGATGAGGATGTGGATATGGAGGGTTTCGTTTGGGTAGTTGGCTCTCGCGCAGGCGCTCCTATGGACATGGTGGCCGACGACGGCCTCGGCTACGCGTCCCATGTTGACAGCCGGTTGCGTTGCCCCTGGCTTTTAGTTAGTTGATACCTGCTATCTCCACCGCCGTGGCGGCTTCGGTAAGCCTAAGCCTTTTTTCTTTAAATATTTTCCTACATGACCCTACCACAAATTCCAAAACAAACAGGAAATTCATTGACTGACTCAACCACCAGCATGCCTGCCTGCCTGCCTGCCCTCTTTCATGTTGCTTCCACGTGGGTTCATTTTCGGATTCGTTTCTTAAATTAGAAGTTTTTTTTTTTTTTTTTTAATAAATAATAACACTAGTTGACTATTAAGATCAATCATTATCGATTTTTTTTTAAATTCTCCGATTCTTGATCACCATAGTCTTCAATTCTTTTAATGCATCAAACAAGAAACATTCTTTCTTTTTTTTAAATTAATTAAGAGACATAGCAGCCAAGGAAATTAAATTAAAAACTTTTATTTAATTATTTAATCGTCGACGTTTCGTTCGCCAATCACGACCTTCATCAGAACCTATGGTCAAAAATATTTATTTTCTAATAAATTGTATTAATAATTATAAATAATAATATAATTTTTTCAACAATTTGATGGATGTACTTACGATTAATTGTTAAAATACAAGATGTAGAGTATTATTTTTAATTGTTATTGTTAATTATCTACATCTTGTATTTTAACAATTAATCCTAAGTACTGTACATTTTTTTTCTCACTCACACTTCCATTCACACAGTCTTTCCGGCAACTTAGGCCATTTAATACTTCTAACGATACTCGTATTTATAATATAAAAATATATTTGGGGCCCAGGCGCATTCTTATTTAAGCCATTTGGTATCCAATTGGCTTAAATAATAACATCGAACTGCCTGGGATCTGAACCCGCGACCCTCGGCATAGAAGGTTAGCACGCTGACCCTTACACCAAGCCCGAGGGCAAGTACATCTATCATATTGTTAAAAAAATTATATTATTATTTATAAATATTATAAAATTATTTTGAAAATAAATATTTTTGGTCCTGATGAAGCTCGTGATTGGTGACCGAAACGTTGACGATTAATTAATTAAATATAGGTTTTTTATTTAATTTCCTTGGCTTCTACGTCTCCTATATCCAATTTTAAGTCTTCAGCCACTTTTCACTGCTATTAAAGAATAATTCAAAAATCATTTGTAGCCACGCCCGGGTTTTTTTTGAAAAGAAAAAAAAAAAAATCAGTTTTCTAGCTAACAATTTCAATATTTCTATTCTCGGCAATTTTTGTCGAACATTGTGTGGCCCAAAATTGTTTTCAAAAATTTTGATTTGATGAGCTCCATGAAGCCTAACACGGAACGGTCTGAAGATGAATTTATTATCTTAAGACTCGGACATACTGGTATTCTCTCAATTGTCTAGACAGCCACTCGAGAGTTCATCTTTAAATCCTACTGACTAAGATCTGCAATTTTTCAAAGTACTTGTAATTTGATATTTTGTATTTCGATATTGTCTCCATATGCTATTTTGCTTTGACTACTCTGTTTTAACTAGGTAGAAAATGATGGAATGTTTTCAATCAACGCTCAATTAGCAAATTTGCGAGATGTGTTTGTGTTTATGTTTGCGTCTTGGACCTCCACGCTTTCGCGGCAGGCCGACTTCCTTTATCCTAGGCCGACGGTCCAATCTGTTTTATTCAAAGAGGTGACATTAAAAAAAAAAACAAAACATTTTTAAATTTTCAAAAAATGTCTGTTTCTGGTTTCAAATTATTGATTTTTGGATATTCGAGAAGCAAGTAGGTAGACAATTAATAGACTCGAAAATTTGTACGTTTCCTTAATTACCGTTCGTTAATTTCAACTTTTCGTTCTCCTGGCCACCAAAGTTTTTGCAGGTTTTTGACAAAAATTGTGTTACATGGTGTAATTGAAGAGAAATGTGATGTAAGAAAGCAAATCAATTTTTAGGCCAACTTCCTAAAACACTCGAAAAGATAAGGGAGAGAGATGCGCCAGCCAGCCAGCCAGCCAGCTAGCCATGTGGTCCTCTTAAAAAACATCCAACTCATCATTCAGATGATAATAAAAATTAAATTATCTTCTAATCTTTTATCCTACTTATGATCTTAAAGAATATTATCTTCTTTCAATGACCATGACATGTTTGTGTTGTTGGAAATTAAAAAATTTCTTATTAATATTAAGTTATACAATAAAATCATCGGTTTATATTAATTTTAAGAGAGTCTGTGCCCTTTTGTTTGTTGGGTATAATAAAACAAAACCAAAACGCTTTGAGTGATTCCTTAAATGCTTGCTGTGAGTAAGCGCCCGTCTTGCAACTTCCTCTTAGCACACTTGAAGTTTCCTGCGTATCCGATCAAGTATACAGTGGCGTAACGTACGCCCCCGCAGACCCGCTATGTGGGGGGGGGGCGGACCTTGGGGGGCCCACGGGCCCCTAAAAATTTGTAGCTCCGATAAAAACGGAAAATTTAGATAAAAAAAATTTAATGAACATTTCTCTTTGAGAGGGCCCGGGCCCTCAGGGTTCAGGGATATACGGTATTTAAAAAAAAATTTTTGTATGGTCTAATAATGGGGCCCGAAATGAAGGTTTAGGGGGGGGCCAGCCTAAAAACGTTACGCTACTGCAAGTATACAAGAGTTTTCAAAGATATATGAACAAAACAAAGCAAAAAGCAAGACATATATTTTTATGTAATCTTAATTTGGAATCAAGTTAGCGATTTTTTTCATTTTTCTCCCTCTGGAGCTCATTTTAATTAATTTATAGTTTTGAGCACAATTTGATACATTCTCTTGATCCATTTGACGAAAAAAACCTGTGTTCAAACGCTTTGTTAATAATAATAATCATTTATTTATCTAAATATTAATACCCACCAGGATCGTTGCAATTAGGCAACGCCTACCTCGGGTTGGGGGCCCCGAGAAATCAGCGTGTTGAACGTGCACCGGTAACCATCGGTATAATATCTATCAATACCGGTAGAGCAGCCAAAAGGAAAATAAAAGTATTAGGCTAATACCTTTTTTGATTTGACATTTTTATTTCCTCTCTTCGGGCTCCCACTCCGAAATGCTCTTCTCGGATTAGAAATTCGATTCTTCCTTTTCCTCTCTGATTTGGAAGGAAAAATATCTAAAAAACATCCGTTTTTTTTTTCAATAAATACTTACGGAGACAAATGGACAAAAAACAAAAAAATAGAAAATATGTTCGGACTTATTTGGGAAATCAAATGATTGGCGAGTTGTGAATTAATTAATTATGTAGAATTTGTCTTCTGTTTCTTTGATATTGTGTCTTCTTAATCCCTCCCCTTATTATTGAGTTGTTGATTCCTGGGAGTGGCTTGTTAACGCATTGTTATTTAGTGTTTGAGTTAGTGGCTCTAGGTATTGCAATGTTGGGTTGCGAGGATGCAGTTAAAGAGGTTTTGGACCAATTCCCATGAAGAGACGTTTCGGTTGCCATCTTCAGTCCTTTAGGAAGAGATCAATAATAAGAGTTGGATTAGGAAGAGACAATATCAAAGAGATTTTACCTCGAAACTCTCTGAGCCATTGCCCTCAAAATTGAATTTCTTAAAAACCGATTTGGCCAAATGACACCTGTTCATAAACATGAAAATTCCTGAACGACTGAAGATGGCAAAATAAAATTTTCGCCGAAACGTCTCTTAATGGGAATTGGTCCAAAACTCTTTGGCTCCATCCTCGCAACCCACTATTGGCATTGCTATTTATTTTTTTACAAAAAATATTTCAACCTCTTCACAGATTCTTCTCCTTTTATTAAGTGTGTTATTTGATTTACCCTGGTAAAAGTGTGACCGTTTTCACCGGAACTTTAAAACCAATGTGATTGAAAATTTGTTATAGCTGTAGTATTATGTTCAAGATGATTAAGGAATAAATCCCAAAGAAGAATGCAGCTAATTTTATTTCATTTAATTTTAATAAAAAATCACTTGCTGACGTTTCGGTTCGGGTTTGAACCATCATCGGGGCTGTGATTTTGTCTTTATGTTTTTATACAATACATTCAAACTATTATGGAGGCAAGGATAGGCAAATTAATATTATAATATAAAAATAGTAGTCGCATTGCCTAAGTATCGTCCTACTCCTATGTACTAGGCTCTATTTCCTGCCCCTACACAAAGATATTTTGAGATTATATTCAACTATTTTTATATTATAATATTAATTTGCTCTATCCTTGCCTCCATAATAGTTTGAATGTATTGTATAAAAACATAAAGACAAAATCACAGCTCCGATGATGGTTCAAACCCGAACCGAAACGTCAGCAAGTGATTTTTTTATTAAAATTAAATGAAATAAAATTAGCTGCATTCTTCTTTGGGATTTATTCCTTCATCTTAATTTAAAACCAATCTTAACGAGTACGGTAATTGGCTATAGTCTCAGCGTCCGAAAGATTCGTCGGCTCTTCTTTCAGAAAGACCCAAACAAGTCGGAAAATCTAATACAAGGGCAATAATGACCAGTAGCCCTGAAGTATAAATACCTCACTTTTTGAGAGTTCACCTGTACGCTTCCGCCAGGGGAACATACTCTATGTGAAGACTATCAAGTGACCAAGAAAGATTTTTTATTGTTGAATCCTTATCAAAAGTCTTGAAGTTTTTTTTTATTATATTTAGGACTTTTGCTGGACCATACGTATGTAGAAGGAACCGGAGAATAAAACCAGCCGTTAGTGGACGCCTCTCACATCAATTTAATTGGGAAATATTTCGACCTGGTCATCATCAGTATAAAAAAACTACATGGAAATAAGCAAAAGAAAATGTTAATAAATCATACATATAATAGCCTTTACATTTCATTTTTAAAAACTTACATGATTTTTCGGAGGGCCCGTGTCAATCAATATGTTAAAAATAATTTGATATGTCTATACCTCTCCCCACTAGAAATATCAACTCAAAAAATATTTTTCAATCAAAACGTTCGCTCATGCTGACATTAGTCCCCCCCCCCCCGCTTCTCTGAATTAGAAATTATTTTTAACATATTGGTTGACACGGGCCCTCCGAAAAATCATGCAAGTTTTTAAAAATGAAATTTTATGTATGATTTATTAACATTTTCTTTTGCTTATTTCCATGTAGATTTTTTTGTACTGATGATGACCAGGCGTGATGCCGGTCGAAATATTTACGAATTAAATTGATGTGAGAGGCGTCCACTAACGGCTGGTTTTATTCTCCGGTTCCTTCTATATGTTTTTTTTTTTTATTTAATTTATGGACTTTTTCGGCATCTGAGGCCATTTTACCTCGTCCCTATTTATTTCAATTGAATGGTATCCATTTCAATTGAACTAAATTCTTCGCGTAGGCCGGGATGCGAACCCATGACCTTTGGAAGCAGAAGCTAAAGTCTTGGAGTTCCTTTTGATGAACCCATTCAATTTAGTATTGGTTATCTTTTCTTGAATACCATTATATTTATTTGAATTAGGAATCAGAGCATGCTACTAGTCTTATGTTTTCTGCACTCTCCAAAATTGTTGCTTCGCTGGCATCGCCATTTGCCAGACCTCCAGGCGCTCCCACCAACAAGAAAAGTTCAAAAGCTTCGTATGGACCTACATTTTTGACATGAAACCAATACTTTCTCTCTCTATATATATATTGAGGAGGCGATTAGCCGAGGGGATAAAGCAGTTAAGCTTATAATCCTGAGTTGAACACAACTCGAGTTCAAATCCACCTCATGGCAATAAATTATCCAACTCTATTTGAGATGCCTCCTCCTGAGGAAGGAAACGGGAACCCACCTCAGTATCATTCCCATGGAAGTTACTCCTCAGAGTAATCACAACGTGTCAAGGCTGACACTAATGACTGAGAAGAAAAATATATAGAGAAAGTAAATAAATGTAATATCGATGAATGTGTTTTACATCTTTTATTTCTTTTATGTATTTTAGGCCCGATGATGGTTTTTTGTAAGACCAAAACTGTTAATAAAATAGTCGGCAGTCGGTGATAACAATTTTTTTTTTTTATATATTAAATATTTATTTAAAATTCTCATGCTTAGGGACCCACATCTTGTGGGTGGCGACCACGAGCTACCCTAGCTGGGACTGACAGTACTTCTGTTCTTTTCTTGTCGGTCTCTTCCCTTCTATACTTTCAACAGGCGTCAGACCGTACGACGGGCCGGCCTGTTCTATTCCTTCCCGGAATAATCAGGCGAATAAAAGAGAAGATTTATTTAAAATTCTTGATGTCACTAATTTCTTTTCAGTGAATTGTTCTCCAAATGAAGCGCCTGTTGTAATTTTATTTACCCCCCCTCCCCCCTCCCTCCCCAATTAAAATATCAGAGCACTTAATATGTAACAGGATAAGAAATTATCTTCTCTTGGCGATTTTTTGTTTTTTAAATGCGCAAAATAAATATGAGATTTTTCTTATCGTTTTTCAACTTTAATGAGAGTACTCGATGTTAAAATTAATTTTCTTTCACAATCGTTAAATTAATTAAATTTGTTTACCGTGATTGATTTATTAGAGTGTGTGTGTGTGTATGTGATATAATTAAAACAAAATAAGGTCGCTTTCCTTGCTTATCATTTTTCTTATAATTTTTTTTTTATTCGCTATTTCAACCAGGGATACAAACCCTCGACCTCTAGCACCATAAATACATATTCAAATTCTTACGTAATACTTGAATGGACCCTTTACCTTTAGATGGTCATTTGGGGGAGCTAATACGATCACGTAACAACTAATTTGATTTGTTTGATTAAGGGGGGGTGGGGAGGGGGGATGTCTTCTTGGCTGTCAATCTCTTTCAAAAGGGAGAGAATCCTCTCAAGCGCTTGACATTCCTTTTTTTTTGTTCACTTGCCTCTCTTTTATCCGATTAAATCCAAAAGTTTCTTTCGAGAGAATTCTTCTCTTCTTTATCATAGCCTTTGTAGAAACATTTCTATTTTTAATACTAAGATTATCCCCCCCCTCCCTCCCCTCCCTCTCTCTTTCTTATCAATTATATTTTTTTAACATTCTGGATTCTTCATTTTACATTCAATATGCGTATTATAGGTAGCTCAGATTCAGTCAATTTCTTGCTAATCGATTACAAATTATAGGAACAAAAAATAAACATATTGATTTCAGATATGAATGTCACAAACTATTAATAGGGCCAACATACGAATATTCTATTCGATCAGGCGACAAACCTCTCAATAAATACCAAATCTTTTTTTTTTTTTTTTTTTTTTAATTCGTTTTAAGGTCTTTTTCGACATCGGAGACCACTGGTCTACCGTCCCTATTTATTAGGGTCCGACCGAAACAAGATTTTCAGCCGAAACCGAAGTATTCGGCCTCGATCTTAGTTTAGGCCGAAATCGTAACCGAAACCGAAACTTGTATTTCCTATAAAAAATTATTATTATTTTAACTTTTTTTTTTTTTTTTTTGAAATTTTTTCCGCCCTGCGGAAAATTTTTTTCCCTCCCTTGAAAATCATTTTACCTTTTTTTTAGGGAGACTAAATTTTTTTTCAGCACCTTTTCCACTTTTGCAAATCATTTGACCTTTTTTTTTTACATGCGAGTCTCATCCCATCTTTCAGACTCAGGTTTCGGCCGAGCGAAAGGTTCGGCTACTTTTTGGCCGAAACCGAAACTACGGCCGAAACCAGAATTTTTTGGCCGAAACTGCCGAAACCGTACGAAACCGAATATTCGGTCGGTTCCTACTATTTATTTCAATTGTTTGGTCTCCAGTTCAGTTGAAATAAATTTTCTCGCCTGCGACGGGATGCCAACCCTTGATCTTTCGTATTTTTTTTTTTTTTTTTTTTTTTTTTATTGAAAAAAACACTCACACTTTTTTCTCATTCACACAGTCTATTCGGCAACTTAGGCCATTTAAGACTTTGACAACGATAACCGTTCTTTATGAATTTGTCTATATAAGGGGTCCAGGCATTTCTATTTAAGCCATCTGGTATCCAAATAGCTTAAATAAAATCATCGGACTGCCTGGGTTCCGAACCCGAAAATTCAGAGATAATCTCCTCTCGAGAAATCAAGAAATTTGCTTTGGCCTCAAGGTGCCTTTCAGTTTTTGTTTAATTAAAAAAACAAAATTGTTCCGCCTGGGGAATTTTATTTACCATCTAAAAAAAAAAAAAAAAAATTTTGTTGTTGTTTATTTCATGTTTAATCTTTATTCTGTATAATGCTGTTGAATTGATATTGATGTAACTGTCAATTGAGGAAAAATATAATTAAAAAGCAGTCAGGGATGGATGGCCTTGAGTCAAAAGATGGGGCTCTTTTCTTTTTGTTTCGTGCTCGTTTTAATAA